>ML794066.1:185274-210035 GCA_009831015.1 Picea engelmannii
GTGAATCAATAATAGCGTAATTATAATCCTTTTTCTTCAAATGTTAAATCAATGTAGAATTATTATCCAATAATGAGCAATAAGAAATAAACAAACACACACATACACAGTACACCAGTTTTTTACGTGGAAACCCAAATCAGGAGAAAACCACATAATGTTTTTTCTTATATGTCTTGAAGAATTACATTCATTGGAAGCACCAACTTCCTTTGTTTTCTAGATGCAACTAGAAGGAAGCTCCAACCCCCTGGTTTCTTAGGCTACAACTTGAGGGAAGTTCCAACTCCCCAAATCTCTAGCTACAACCAAAAGGAGGCTACAACCCCCTATGTTCTCCGGCTACAACCGGAAGGTGGCTACAACCACCTGTCCTTGCTCTATATAACAACCCTAAAGTATAAGTAGAATGATGGAACCACTGTGAACCTGTCACTGTGAGATATATTGTTGTACAACTGTATCAACCTATACCACTACCCTTTATCCAATATGTACAACTGCACTATAATCAAACTATACCTGAACTGAACATGTATCTACAAAAATACAACATATACGCGACCTGTAGTGCTACAACCCATGTATGTACATGCCCTATATGTTATGCAACCGACGTATGTACGTGCCCTAAATGTTATGCAGCCTGTGTATGCCTTCCATAACTAGGGTTTCCTTTCACTTGAGAACTTCTGACCCTCTGTAACTTCTTTCAGATAGATCAGTAACATGTCACTGTATCCAAACTATAACTGTACCATGTCCATGTATCCTCATACATAACCTCTACTCAAGGAAAGTATGTCTCTCTCGAGTCATGTGCCATATAGGTATGTGTAATCATGAACAAGTATAATATCCCTCACATTATCTTAGTCATCAACCCCTTTATGATATTCAACTTCTCAATACATCAATAAATACATGATCTCAACCATGTACCATAAAAACTCTTAGCCATATTCCAAGAAATACAAGATGTGCCTCAACAAGAAGTATCAATGATAAGTATACCAGCATTTTATTTCTATAGATTTGACTTATATAGAAGATCCCATGTAGCCACTAGTCTCTCTAGGGAGAATACTCAAATATCCATTGTCATTCCTCATGCATACATCAAAATCCAACTATTCATAGAAATAAGACATACCTTTTGAACCAATGGATGGATCTTATATCTGAGCACTCTAGACCTTCCTGGGAGCTTGATCTCAGAATCTAGAACCTCTTCACTTTCATCTTCTCAAGTTTCATGGCTTCATCAACATGTACTCACCTATACATAGCCAGCCCGCATATGTACTCACATTATACACAAACATCCCGCGTACGCCTCAGACAATAGGGTTTTCTGTGAATCCGAGAATTTCATCGTCAATCCTTCATGCTACCTCAGACGTTCGCCACTTCAGATGTATCCACAAGTATTTAGAATAATATTTACACAAGAAAATAGATATACAATATGTACAAGTGTGTTCTTAATGAGTGAGCTTTGCCTCTTATTTATATCTTCATGTAGCATCACACTTTCCTTATTTTAAGGCTTCTTCATTTAAAATAAATTCTTTTGCAAAGCACTTTCACCCTTGGGCGCTTCTATAAGACTCATGAGGGGTTATCCAAATTCATATGGTCATCACTCTCTAGTCGTGAGGATTTATGTGACGTTCCACATACCACCAAAAATGGCATGACAAGCACTATCCATCTAGGATAGTTTCATTGACAAATTCACTATCCTTCATATCATTATTCCACAATTAATCATGGGTTCTCTCACTCCGCAAAGCGTCTTCCCATGAGGGATTTCACCATAAGGGGATCACTTTGGATTTTATCCATATTTACTTCTTATCAACCATGAAAAAACAATAATGAGTAATCTTTACATCAAACAATCTTGAGTCCATTATCCAAACCTTTGTGCTACAGGGCTTTCTTCAAGGGTTGACATCAATGACAACCAACCTTAATCAACAAAAATACCCTTCTAGTAGATTCAACCAACTTTCTACAACATCTGTGTCTATCTGAACTTTAAATATAGGAATATTGAAGTTGATTTGTACCTTGGAGGGGGGCGACGCCTCCGCTCGAAGAAGATGTGTCGCCTATTGGTATCCGCCGAAGGATTTGCATGAAACTATCCATCATCTCATTCCTATGTTGTGTGAGGGATTCCTCAAGAAACATTTTGAAAGGATATATTGTCCCATCATCTTTATTTATCCTTCCATGAGAGGTCACTTGTGTGTTTGAGAGCTTTTTTCCTCAAGAGAAACAAGTTCAAGACCCAATTCTTTGTACCCTGGCCTCATTGGGGACATGCATTAAGACGACAAGGAGAAAACCATTTTGATACCACTGATCTGGATTTTATGAAAAGAACGAAATGAATACATATTATTAAAATATGCTTAACAAAGAATAACATAGATACATTAAAACTAGTTTTCTATTCAATAAGGAAATAAGCTAAAATTGTAAAATGCAGCGGAAAACAAGCTTGTTGGAATGGTGGCAGCTTATCTCTGAGAAGAGATGTGACGGTTGAGCTCATTCGTAAGAAGATGATTACAATGAGGCTCTGAATACCTTTTTACAATAAAAGGGATTGTAAAAAACCGTAGACATCCAAAAACCTAACCCTAGGATATGAAGCGCTAAAAGTCATGTGGGCCCCGTTTGGGTAAGTTAGTACATCAACTTCCTGGGGTCGTAACTTTTGCATACGATCTCTGTTTTAGGCGCACGATATCCCGTTGGAAAGGTATCATTGAGGAGATTCATTTTGTGGGCATAATCAAATCCTTTGACTACCATTGAGAATCTTGATCCCGAAAAATATTCATTTAGGCCCTCAAAATGGCCCCGGAAGTTTAAAACTGCTAAAAATAGTAAATTGTCAAAATTGCCAGAAAAATGTTTTGAGCAAGTTGGAAAAGGTGGGTGGCCACCAATATCCACCTGGATCAAAGTTGGATTTCATAAGAGAGTTTAAAATATCGGTACGGTCTCATATTGGATTGTCAATTGAAAATGAGTCAAAAATGCAATAGCGAGGGAATTAAAGTCACCAAACGATTTTTCGTGGCAGCTAGATATACCATTTTGTTGTTGAACCTATGAGAGTTCTTTAGAAAATTCTTAATCGAATGGAATCATCTAGCAATAATTTGGAAGAACACCAAACATGGAAGGTCATTACACTATTGTTATGATCTTCTCTATGCTTCCCATCAAACTTTGGGATATCAGAGGGTAGTTTGGAAGGGATCGATGGCCAGAACATAGCATGATATATGGGATTTTTATTCAAACATGAAAAATCATGTAGATATAATGTAGCCAAAAATGGAAGTTGTCAATTGGTTTGTGAATACTAGTAGTATTGACGTGGAATATGGATACCAATAGGACCATATACTGGTTGTGATGGCATTGTAAAACCTGATGGTCCTACCATATATTTTTATTGAGAGGGTTGTGTATTAGGAAACATGGGGTCCACAGGTTGAGTGGGAAAATATCATTGTGAAGGGATTCCAATCAGATTAGGTTGACCACATGGAGTGTTTTCAACTCCAAAATACGGTAGGATAATATAATGTATGTAGGTCCTACTGAAATGGTCTTGCCCCATGATTGAGGTCATTTTCCATTAAGGTATTTCTCTTATTGGTTTCCAGTAAGGGATTTCCCCCAAACTATATGCTACCCCAAAACCGGTTGTTCCCTCAAGTTGGTTGTTTCCCCCAAGCTGGTTGTTGCCCCCAAGTTGAATATTTCCTTGTAGATGAAGGTTTCCCCCCAGTTGGAGTTTACCCCCCAGTGGGACCTATGGAATAAATTTCCATTTGAATGGTTTGTGTAGGATGAATAGTTTGTGTGAATGTCATTATGTTAGCTACTTGACCAGAAGGTGGAAAAAAAACTACTTGTTGCAAGGCCAAAAGAAACAATATCGTTCGCCACTTGACTAGAGAGAAATGGTAGAAAACATCCAAGTAAAACGCTTGGGGTGAACATATATGAAACTATAGTAGCGGGAACATAACTTGTTTCATGTATGAAAAGACTTGTGCTCGTAGGTGGTTGTGATGGGGAAATATGGGTTAATGTTGTTCCCCACAAAGCAGAAGCACTATTAGTACCTTTCTGTGGAAATGTAGATATTGCAGGATCAATTACTAGAGGTGTAGATAGAGGGGATTATACCACCAATATCTCTGGAAAGTCAAGTTGTATGGGATCCATGCCTAAATATTTCCTATTGAACGTATCAAGTGGAAAGAAATAAGAAGAAAAAGAATTAATAAATCTTGTGGATGGTAATTGAATGAGTGGTGAGTAAAAGGGACTAGTTCAAGGGGGATTTACGAGAGGGAGAAAGATTCCTTCCCCAATGGTTTCAACTGCCCCCTCAAGTTGGTCACTTAAAGGAGATACACTCTGAATTTCATAAGAAATATCTTCATTAATAGTTTCCTCGTTGGAAGGGTTGTGTGAAGGATCATTCCCTTCAGGATCCAACCCTTTCATTCTATGATATCTTCATAGTTCTTGGTTGGCCACGGTGGACATATAATAAAAATGACGATTCCTAAGGACAACTACAAATATTTAAAGAACACACCCATAATAAATCTAAAGGTAATGAACCAAGAAAACAGTAGGTGAAAATATCTTCCGAAGATGGCATAATCCACCAAGGTGAAAGTAAGATCCCACGTGAAAATGCCCTCCCATTTCATTGAAGCGAACATTAGTTGGTTGTCACATGTAGCACAAGGAACCTTATTTGCAGAAGGAACCCCCCTTGTAGTCAGCTGTGTTGAATCCTATGAGAGGTTACTATGTTTACCAATTCACAATGAATGACTAGGGGGGTACATTCGACAGTCAATACTAGAAAATTGATATGGGAATGTGGGACAAAAATTCATGTCCCAAAAATTAAGAAGAAGTGGTGTCACCCTAAGCACTTTCCACTCTTCATATCCGCAAACTTGCAATAGTCCCACTAGGAAATCAAAAGAGGGGAAATATCAATTGATCGCTTTCCTTGACCTCATGTTTGACTCTTGTATGAGAGGAGATTTCCCAACTAACGTTAATGGATATTATTGGATTTTTTCTCTCTCTGGTTTTCTACAGTCTTGTTTAATAGCCTTGGATAGTTTACTCACTTCACCCTAATCCAAAGGCCCTATCCTTATACTATTGTTGGTGTTCTATAAAAAAACATATGTCTAAGTGATTTTATTAAGTGCATTGGTTGATTTTTAATGGTTGTTCCCTACTTAAAAGGGTGAATGAAGGTGAAACTTATGTTGTTATGACTCTACTCCAAAACCATGTAGAAAGAATGATATGAAAAAATATTCTTTCAATGAATTCTATCTGAGGAAAGGAGAGGATCTCTTTTTCTTCTTAATGCAGATAAATACCCAATACAATGAAAATTTCACTTTTCCTTTATCAAATGGATAAAATTAAAAATCCAAACTATCAAATTAATGTTCTTGAAATACTAAACAAAGACAAGCTCTTTAAAATGTGTACCAAAACACTCCAGCTATGAAAGTAAGAAGCAAAAAAATTGTTTTCTTCTTTTCAAATCACATGAAAAACTCAGAAGAGAACTTTGTTTTCTCTTTCGCTTTCAGTTAGAATGAAAAACATCAATGACACTTGCAAAGGATCCAAAATCTAAAGAAGACGAATAAAACAAGCACCCAATGAATAAAAAATTGAATCACAAGAATTCAACACTTGTTCAAAAGAGAAACCAAAATGCAAAGTAAAGGGGAAAACACTTTTTGAAACCTCAAGAATCAAGTAGAAAAATCAAGAATCAATTCAAAGTTGTTGCAAGTCCAAAGAGTGCAGGAGTACACTCAAGGGATCAAAAATTTTTCCAAGAGGAGAAAAATGAGAGACTAAAAAAAAAGGCCTAATGCAACATAAGAAACCTCCAAATCAATGAAAATGATCCTAGAAACAAACAAGTAAAACACTTAGAAAGATTTGGAATTAAGGTAACGGAATTTTGAATACCTACAAGTAATGAGGATCAAGCTATTGATGGCATAGACTTGGCCAAAGGGTCAAATTAACCTAGGGAAGTCATGTACATTTCACAATTTGAAGGGATTTCAAACTCAAAAGAGGAAACAAAACATATGATAATCATTAAACTTCAATTAATTAAATTCATAAGCAAGCATAGAGGATTCTAATGTAAAGTTATAAAACAAATCAATGATAGAAATGAGGCAAAATAAGCTCCATATTCACTCTAAACAAGTACTATCAACCATGTAACAATATAGATAGGGTGAAGAACAAGGGATTATCGCTCCCTAAGACAGTGTGGGGAGGCGATGATCAAGTTATTATCATCATGTACTCCCATATGAAGAGGCGATGAATCCTATAAAGTGTTTAAAACACACAAATTTTCCCCAAATCTAAGAAAAGGTTAGGTGTTTGACTTAATGAGCTTCCCAATGATGATGAGAGAAGGGAAAAAATCAAAGAAAAAACATCCAAGTCAACAATATCAAGTAACAATAAAAACTTCAAAATGCTAGAAGACACTAAGGAAATATCAAAGAGATTGAGTCCCTAGTCAAGTCACCAATTTCTATTGTGGAAAAGTTTCCTCTATGGGAAGGTGAAATTGCACTTGGATCAAGACCCCTTTGATCCAAGACAAAGAGAAAAAAATGGTTTACTATTTTCCTTCTATATCTATTGTCTATCCCAACAATCATAGTGTGAATATGAGGATAGAAGACTTACCTCTTTTCCATCAGTTGTCCCTGCTTCTCTAGCCCTTGATCTTGATGTCCACGATCCAAGAGAATTCTTGTAAAGAACACAACAATGCCTTCTTCTTCTACAATGTACTGTCAAGTAGAACAGATCTATCTATGATGAATTATACAACAATATACATGCATATAGTTAACACATATGCATGAAAGGAATAGGCCAAGTTATATATTAATGGAAAGCAATCAATACTGAAGCATTTACAATCCCAATGTTGATATTGTAACAACTCCTCCCAGATCTCATTTCCATCCCCTTGAATGTCACAAAATCATAAGTATAATGATCTAAGTTCTCTCTATTTCACTAAATAATGGTCTCCATTATATAGAATTTGAGGCATCACAACCATAAGAAGTTTTGAGGAGAGGATGTGATCAAATGAGGATTTGGCTGAAACAACAACAATGATCTTTCCTTGAATATGAGGTAGCTCAAACCAATCCCTTAACCAATTAAAATCGTCTGGAAACTACCTCACAAAAAAAGGCATGATGGTTACAACTACTTCATCGCCCCTTCATAAATGAGGATAGGGCGATACTATAACTCCCTCTAAGTGTATTGGGGAGAAATGATCATGGTTTATCCCTCCTTTTATAAAGGCACGGGGGTGATGAATCTCAAATAAGGGAAAAATATCAAGGAAAAAGGTAGTATTTGACATCCAAATGATAGTTTTCTTCATCACACTTTCTCATGGTGATGAAATTGTGACACTTGGTAAAGTGTGACACTTAAGTTCGACACTTGGGTGCAACACGTGGTAGTGCGACACTTAGGTGTATAATTATCGTGACACGTATGACACTTAAGTGTGACACTTAGGTGTGTAATATAGCATCAAACAGGTATTTATGCATAGGTTCATCTGCCTAGACATGTGGAAATCATCCAAATCATTCTACTCTTGAATTTCTTTAATTAAAGGAATTGTTAAAGTAAATTTTATTTATTAATTAATTTTGTAATTAGTAAATTGAGTTATTTAAGGAAAGTACTAAAATTAATTATCGTGTTTCTAAATGTCAAGTAAGTGTGAGAAGTAATCTCAATCACCAATCACTTTGGAGATTAGAAATAGATTATAAATCATGATTATGAAAGAAAGGATACGGTGAAGGAGGAAGAGACTTGATACTTGAGATTCTTGAGAGTAGAGGATTTAATTTTGACAAATTTGGATCATGAAGGACTATTATTGAATATGTTGGATAGGTGGAGAAGGAATTCCATCTAGATATTAGGTCAAGGAGAAGAGAGAACAAAGGATCTTGTAGGTGGGTTTCAGTGAGATGAATCCACAAGAGAGTGTCATGCCATATGGATATGTTTGTACAGGTTTTCTATACGTGTATGTGGGTCTCAGTGGAGATAGTCACATACATACATGGGTTTGTTGAAGAAAATTCATGTACACCTCCATGAGTGTGCAGTTCTAGTTCATACAACATGTCAGGATTTTCCAGGTTTGTCTGCAATTGTATTTATCTCAGTGGGCCATTACCCTATTATGAGAGAATTGGTTTTAGAATAATAAAATCATTCTCATCACTATTTTTCCCTCGGTTTTTCCAGGGGTATCTACCCAAAAATATTGGTGTTTATGTGTTCTTGATTTGATTTCCTAGTTTATGTTTCCACTACTTGTTTAGTTTATTACTCGACTGTTCTTTAATTAAATAAGTGATTTATTTGAAATTAATTGTCAAGTGCCAGGTAGGAGAAATTTCAACATGATATCAAAGAACATGATCTGAAGGGAAGTTATATCTCATATCCATAGTAGATCCATAACCACCAGGAGAAATCAAAGGATGGATTTCAGGGAAACACTCGTATTGAGGCAGAACTAGTCTTACAAAATATTCCCCCTGTGGGCAGGTGAAATATCCCTTGGATATATAGATCCCTATTGACCAAGACAGAAAAAGAAACAAATGGACACTAACATTCCTTTATATCTATTATTTATTTTTATAGGAAGAGAAGATATAAGAAAAAAATGTGACTTACTCCTTTTCAATGGTTGTCCTCGTTGATCTTCAATCTTTGGCCTTGTTGTCCAAGCTTCTATCACGATGAATAAAGTCTGAAAGAAAAATAACAATAACTTATACTCCTAAAAAGTACGGTTAGACAAGAACATATATATTTATATATGCATACATGTACAAACAACAGCGCGAAGGAAATAAGCCAAGTTATGTATTATTAAAACATGGGAACTTACAACCTTGTTGCCCTAGCATTCCTCCAAGATTCCAATCCAATCCTTGAATGCACTCTAAATATGCTTCTCTTAACATCATAAGTATAATATACACGCTTTCTCCTCTCTCCCTTTCACCCTGGAATTCCCTCATTATATAGGATTTGGAGGCTTAACCACCATGGAATAAATCACTTACTAGATCAACTAAATTATGCTCTCCAAGATTTTCAGGGAGAAAATATCTCTCGAGGATTTTAGGCAAAAAACATATCTCAAGTATTTTAGGGAGGAAACATCTCTCAATATCCATAAAATTAGGATATTGGTTTGAGAAAATATCTCAACCATCCATGAGATTCTCCGCTTCTCCTTGAGATTAGGAAAATAATGTGAGGTGTATTTTTACACTAAATTAATTTCCTTTTTTTATTAAAAATGAATAATACATGTGTACATAGTATTTTGACCTTAATATGATAAAATTCTCCTCAACACTGACTAGGGATTGTGAAAAAATTTCTTTCATGATGTCAATATTGCGACACTCAATAAAGTGAATGTGACACTTAGTAAGGTTCCTATGACACTCGATAAAGTGCATGCGACACTTAGTAAGGTGAATACAACACTTTACGACACTTAAGGTGTGTAATAGACCTAATTGTGACATTTTCATGTGTAACAACTAGGGTTTTGCAGGTTTACAAAGCTGTATGCAAGTTCCAAGAAGAAACAGGCATCTACACACATGAGTTCTAGTTTGCACAGGCATGTACATACGTGGGTCTAAGTGTGCACATGAATATACACACACGTCTGGTAGTTTTCATATGCATGTGCATACGATGGTGTTAGTGTGCACATGCATGTACACACGTGGGTTCCAGTGTTCAAAGGCACTCACAATTCTGTATAGGTCAGTACATGGCCAATTTCAACAACAGGTTATCTCCAGAGAAGGTTATCAAGTCTTAGGGATGGAAGCAACACCATTAAGAGTTAAAGATAGATTGAATGGAGAATCCAATTTACTCTCTTGGAAAGAAAGAGTAACTTTGGTGTTTAAGGAGTATGACCTTTGGGAGTTAGTGGATAAAGTTATTACTCCACCAATAGATCTAGTATATTTGAAGGCTCACAACAAGAAGGATGTCAAAGCATAGAGGGTCATCTTGGATTTAGTGAAGGATCATATATTTCCTCACTTATCCAAGAAGAAGACATCTAGAGAGATGTGTGACTCCTTGGTAGGGTTATTCCATATCATAAACATGAATATGAATATGGTCATAAGGAATAAACTTAGATCGATACAAATGTCTAGATATGATAATGTCACCATCTGTCTCTTGAGGATCAAATAGGTACATGATCATCTTGTAGCCATAGGAGAGAAGAAACAGGATATAGATATTGTGAATGTGGCAATGAATGGTCTTACCAAGTATTGTGAACCATTTGTCAAGGGAGACATCGCTCAGGAAAATCTCTCAAATTGGTAGATACTTTTGGATGTTTTCATCCAGGAAGAGACTCGGGAGGAGTCTAAGAGAAAAAAACATGGAGTTAGTGAAGCGAACTTGGCTCTTGTTAGTAATACAAGGAAGTGAAAAGGAAAGAGTTCTATCAAGAAGGGTAAGAATGATGGAGGTTCATCACAGCAGGAAGGAAGAAGGACATGAGTAAAATCAAGTGTTTCTCATGTCACAAGAATGGAAATTATGCATCTCAGTGTCTAGAGAAGAAGAAGAAGGGTAATGGAAATACACAGACAACAACATCAATAGAGATGCAACTTTATGAGCTTGCAACGAAGTTTGGGAATGATTACTCACGGGTTTCATGACTTTATACCAACACAGTAGTGAGGAGTGCTTGGTTCTTGAATAGTGTCTCATCTCATCATATGATAGAAGAATGGGATATGTTTATCTTTCTTATGGAGAGTGACTCAAATGTGCATGTGGATATTGGTTATGATGCCAGTTATGCAGTGAAGGGAGAGGAAATGGTTATGTTCCATATCGAGTCAAGGGGTTTGTTGGATGCCCAGAATGTGATTTACGTAATAGGTTTGAAGAAGAGTTTTCTTTCAATATCAGTTGTGGAGGATAGAGGTTTTTTCATCACTTTTCAAAGAGGAAAGGTACTCATACATCCAGAGAAAGATATCACGGAAAATGTAGTGGTCGTTGGGGTTAGAGAAGGAACTTTATAGAGGTTACAAGGAAATCTTGTTCATGATTTAGTACACGACAGTGAAAACCTATGTGAGTTTTGGAACATGAGGTTGAGACACCTACACTACAAGGATTTTATGATTCTGAGGGGGATTGTTATAGCTCTTCCAAAGTTCATAATTGAGCAGCAGGGAGTGTGCAAAGGGTGTGCACTTGGAAAGAATGCCAAAGATACCTTTACTAGCAGCCGGAGTAGGTCCAAGGGGATATTGGATATTATCCACTCATATGTGAGTGGGTCGATGTCAATAGCATCATTATAGGGATCATCATATTATGTGATGTTTATTTATTATTGTTGAAGGGCGAAATTGATCGTCCGTCAACTGAGAGAGTGGAACTGGTTCGGGGTTGTCTAATAACCCAAGCCGTTTGGGATGAACCACCCTGACGGGTTTAGCAGCTCTGTTAGCCGATCTAAGGTCCTAATAAAACAAAAGAAAACTAATCTACAATAACTAATCTAACTAAAACTAACTATTAAAACAAACTAAACTAATCTAACTAAAACTAACTATTAAAACAAACTAATAAACTAATCTAACTATTCTATATACAATCTACTATCTAATACTATACTAACTCTAAGAAATTAAATATCTAACTACTAACAGAAATAAAACTTATTCACAAAACGTACAATATCTACAATTTACAGATTTAAATGAAACCTGAAAAAACTCATATATATTCTGCACTAAGACAGAGAAAGATATTTTTTGTTGATTTTATAATTTTATGAACAAGAAATAAAACAAAAACTGACTAAACTAAACACCTAATATACTAATTCTAACTACAAATCTAACTAAACATATATCTAACTAAACTACTGATATTATTTTAACAAATTAACTAACAAATCAATCACAAACTGACCTGGAGAAACGCTCCAGGTTTGTCCTATGTATGATGATTTTCTCAGCTGATCGGAGGGAGGAAACCCGCACCGAATTATCCAGAAACTTGTCGTAAACGATAAGCTACAGTGCTCTTCAAATATGATTACAGGACAAACAAGACATAAAAATTTACAACAATCTTATGATTTATAAATCTTCACCATTAGATAAATCTGTATGCAAAGACTTATACAAAATAATTCAATTGATGAAGAAGAGAAATCTGTCATTCATTAACTGAACAAAGTAATTGTTGTATTTTTAAAGTAATGAAAGAAATCAGACATGGATCACATTAATTAAATCACATCATTCTGCAATAGACTATGATAGCTAAAGTAGTCTATAATCAACTGCAAACGACATGGATAAACTTGAAACAAAAGATTGATATTATGAAAGCGAAAGCTGTAGCAATAACATCAACTCTCGTCTCAGTTTGTATTAGAAATCCATAGCCTGGTTCTCCCACAAGTGAGGATGCCCCTTATTAAGAAAAATTATAAGTATTTAAAGGTTTTCCACAGGGTAAAACCTCCCTGTGGAAGTTATCAAAACTGTTTACATAAAATCTGGGAAGATATCCCAAGTTTAACTAAACTAGGAACCTAAAATAATACTAAACACACAAATATCCCCTAGACTGTCCAGCATATCCAATGAAATTTGGATGTACCTGAAAAGGGTTAAAAATGGACAAGTTAGAAGGGTATTTTATTAATAAAATGATAAAAAATCTAATTCTATAGACTAGCTACAGAATCTTGCGATTCTGTAGCTGGTCTAAATAAGACACAGAATCAGCATTAAAATCAATTCAAATCATTTAAGAATTAAATTCAACTAATAACAAGTAACTAACAACTATTTGAAAGACAAACGCATCATTCAAATCGAGATTGTTATTCTAATTTGAGATCAAAACAAAACTAAAATCAAATGATCACAGAGATGCATATACTCTGTTTCGTTTGTGACCACAAAATCGGGTGAATAAAATCATAATCAAACAGTTATGAAATCGTTTCATATCAAACTGAAATCGATTAAAACAAATCGCAAGCAATTGTTATGCTGCCTCATCAGCAGAAGATACGATCGAATCCAAACAAGATCATTTTCAAATCGTTATAATTGTATTGACATAACAACAATTCATGCTATGAGCGAATTAAACCAAAATTGGCGCGTAAATTAACACAAACGAAATTGTAATGGGATCACTCAATTGGTAACAGGATCTGTAGGATTAGCTCAATCGTTTGTTATTGCTATTTTGGGCAAACAAAATCAATTGACCTTGATCGAAATCATTCCTTTCAAATGAATTATGACCAGATTTGATAGAGATAACATATGTCGACCAATTCATTTTGCAAATTTAAAATCAAACAGAGCAACATTTATGATACGAATCCAACTCATAAAACAATCTTTCCAACTCAAGATATGGGATAATCCAATCAAAATAAGAGCGAATCGAACAATTGGGGTTTAATATAGTTATTATGAATCAAAAACCGCTCCATGATTCGGGCGCATTTGCACAGGCTTAAATGAGAAGATTGTGTTCATGAAAAACAAAGTCGTTCTTTCCAAACCAGAGTTGAACAGAGTTGTATTCCTGTTCTAGAAGATTACATGACACATCATATTAAAAGATCGTAACAACCAAACTCATGAAATCGTTCGACAATCATAGCATACAAACTATCCATAACGAAATCAAATCAAAACATGATCACATTCTAAATCTAGCATAAAAAACTTCCTGTTCAAATTGGATACAAACAAATCCAATCTAAAGCAAACCATCAATTTCGTTAACTCAATCAGACAAACGATCAAATCAAATCCAATCGAAAATTGTTGACGGGTGAAATCGACCGTCTGTCAACTGAGAGAGTGGAACCGGTCCGGGGTTGTCTAATAACCCAAGTCGTTTGGAATGAACCACCCTGACGGGTTTAGCGGCTCCGTTAGCCGATCTAAGGTCCTAGGAAAACCAAAGAGAAAACTAATCTAAACTAACTAAAACTAAATAAAACAAACTAAATAAAACTAAATAAAACAAACTAAACTAACTAACAATAAATAAAACGAACTAACCTAACTAATCTAATTAAAACTAACTATTAAACAAACTAACTAATCTACTATTTCTATATATACAAACTACTTATTCACAAAATATACAATATCTACAAAATACAGATTTAAATAAAACCTGGAAAACTCATTTGCTTTCTGCCCTAAGAAAAAGAAAGATATTTTTGTTGATTTTATGATTTTATGAACAAGAAATGAAATTTACTGAAATTAAACAATCTAATATACTAACTACACATATATCTAACTAAAATACTAACAAATATACTAAACAAATAACAACAAACAGACCTACAAGGCTCCAGATTTGTCCTGTGTATGATGACTTCGAAGCTGGTCGGAGGAAGGAAACTCGCACCGGATGATCCAGAATCTTTTCGTAAACGATAGCTGCAATTCTCTCTGAATTTGTTTATAGGACAAACAAGACATAAAAAATCATAACAATTATATAATTTATAAATCTCTGTAATTAGGTAAACCTGTTATGCAAAAACTTATACTTAACAATTCAATTGATGAAGAAGAGAAATATGTCATTCACAAACTGAATCAAGTAATTGCTATGCTTTTAAATACTGGAAGAAATCAGATATGGATTATATTGATTAGATCATATCATTTGCAAAAGACTAAGATAGCTAAAGTAGTCATTAACCAGATGCAAATTGATACACATAAACATGAAACAAAAGATTGATATTGTGAAAGCTAAAGCTGTAGCAGAACATCAATTTCTGTCTCAATCTGTATTAAAATTCCATATCCTTGTTCTCCCACGAATGAGGATTGTCTTATTACAAAAATAATGAGTATTTATAAGTTTTTCCACAGGGTAAAACCTCCCTGTGGAAGTTATCAAACTGTTTACATAATCTGGGAAGATATTCCCAAGTTGTCTAAACTAGGAAATTAAAATGAAACTAAAACATCCAAATATCCTCTAAATTGTCCATCAAATCTCATGCAATTCGAATTCACCTGAAAAGGATCCAAAATAGACAAGTTAGAAGACTCTTTTATTAATAAAATGATAAAAATTAAATTCTATAGACTAGCTACAGAATCATTTGATTCTGTAGCTAGTCTAAATAAAGATACAGAATCAGCATTGAAATTAATCGAAAATCTTTTTAAAGAATTAAATTTAATCATCATCCAAGAAATATCTGAAAATGAATCATTCAGTTTGAAATAATTGATCCAATAGGATCCACATAATTCAATCGAATACAAAGATAGAAATACTCTGTTTCGATCATTATCATAAGTTGGGTGAATGAAATCATGTGAAACATTACCATAATCGTTCCTCAACAAATTATATCATCAGTTATGAAATCATTTTAATATTCAATTGAAAAGGAAACAAATCGCAAACATTTCGTTACAATTGTCCTATCAACAGGGGAAATAATCGAATCGAACAGGATTATTCTCAAATCACGTTAATTGTATAGCAGGCGATTTAGGCTGTGAACGAATTCAAACCATAACTGACACATAACCAAAATCATAACAGGATCAATCAAACAGATTTTGTTATAGATTTCAATCGTTTAATTTTGATGACAATCGTTTCAATCAAACGAGTCATGACAGTGTTTGACTAATTCATTTCACAAATCTAAAATACAAAGCATCAATTATAATCTGAACTCGACTCATAGGACAAACTTGCCATATTAGAACAAGAGCGAATCGATTGGCTAAGGTTTTCACATAGTTGTTATGATTCGGATTCATTTCCCGATTCGGGCACGAATGTTATTTGAGCGTATTGTTTTCGTCAAAGAAACAGAGTCATTATCCTTATCCTGGAAACAATCAAATATAGAACATCACATGACACAACATCGTAACAAATATCCTCTCGAAGAAATTTACCAATCATAGCATACCAATGATAACGAAATCGAATCCGAGCAAAATCGTTTTCTAAATTAAGCATAAAAACTTCCTGTTGGGAGTGGGCGCAGAACGAATTGAATCGAAAACACACCATTACTTTCGTTATTTCACTCAGACAAACTTAGCAAATGAAATCCAAATGAATAACCATAAAAAATCTATGAGAAAATCATACATCAAATCGAAACTCTTTCTATTTTAATCTAAACGAAGCCATGTACAGGATGATCATCGAATGATAAAGGCATTTGGATGAATGACCAGGCTATTTAAAAACTGAATACAAATCATTACAGCAACCTAGATTATTTACAAAACAAAACAATGTCAGAACCATACCTGTGTAGCGACGAGGCTGCTCGATTATGCCAGCTTGGAATTTACAACAGTCGTGGCCGATTCCACGTTTTTGAACAGGATAGAGCCGGTTGTCTTTTGCTTTTTATCCACTGCTTGGAGCTTGGCCTTTTGACTGGTTAACAGTGCAATTTGGTCTTCCAAAGATTGAATCCTTGATTGGAGTATCAGAACATCGATATAATATCGTTCTAACCATGAATTGCATTGGTCATAGGGTGACTGTGTGGGTTTAGACAGAGCAGGCGAGGGTTTGGACAAATGACCGAGGGTTTCACGAGATAACTTAATACCTAGGTAGTTAGGGTCGTCCTTTAGGCAAGGGAGAAGGTTTGACACAAAATCATAAGGGGGCTCTGCACATAAACCTTGCGAGTAGGGATATTCGCTGGCTAGAAAGCGCTCAATATCATAATCGAAATCCTCGCTCAGAACTATAGGGTTGGACTCGGCAGAGGGTTTTGGTTTGTTTCTAGCCATTCTCGAAATGAGCTCGGCATTCCTTTTCCCTTTAGCATTTGTAGTAAGGTTTGCCTTGGGATTTTTGCTCATAGGCTTCTTAATGGCTTCTGCACTCTTAGTTACAGTGTCGAGTGAGTCAATAGGAGAGTCGGACGAGGGTTTAGGCAGTAGGAGATGCAAGGGTACAGGCAGTTCAAGCTTGGTCTCAGTTATCACAGGTTTATCAACCTATACAGGGTCGGTGTCTTCAAAGCCATTACGGGCGATGAAGGCCTTCCAAATGTCACCATGCAAACTCAAATAATAAACAATGATGAGCTTAATAAGCCCATGATGAAACAGGCTGTTGTCAGCCTTGTGCCTCTTATACTTTTTGGACATTTTATACAGGCTCTGATGAAAGTAGAACGGCATGTTTAGAGGATACCCTATAAAAATCATAAGGAGACGCAGGTGGTAGAGGAACACAAGCCCGTATCGACCTTCATAGGTCACGAACTTCTTAAGTATCATTAACAAATCGTGCCATCGTTGTTTGAGCATAGTTATGGGCAAACCTCTGTCACAAGAGGTGACTCTGCGCGATTGAAACAACAATGTCCATGGCACTTCCTCGACCTTGCAATTCTTAAACCAACGCTATCTCGAGGTAGGTAACCCCGTGGTTGAGATGATAAACTGTTCATCGATCTCTAACTATATATCGCGGACCTTGGCTCGACAGCCATCGAAGGTCATGGAAAACTATCGTGCTACACAAAGGTTAAAACCCTCAAAACGTTTCACGAAGGTAAGCCATCCACTGTCTTCCAAATCTTGGCGGGCATTGTCAAACATCAACAGGGCTTGACTGCCATTGGGTTCAACTCACACGACTGGTGCCATAGAGCCGAACACATGGTATGGATAGGGTTTGTATTCACCAACACACACAGGAGTAGATCTACCCGAACCAACAGCAATGAACGAGCAAAAGGGGTAAGCATTAATGCGAGCATGCGAAGGTGGTGGAGTCTTCCATGCAAAAAATTGATTATCCAAGTACAACCGCCAATTTCATAGTTGTTCACTCCATAATAATAGTTCAACCATTAAGTCATGTGTACAACCAATGAAATCCAATGTGTATACAAATGCACGCATACTTTATACCATAGTGTTCAAACATCTGACATGTAAATCAAAACCCAAAATCAACTATGTGCCAATGTATTAATTCATATAATCAAAAGTTCAACCAAGGTGCCAAAATGATATTCATATAGTCGACATGCCAAAGGTTATGAAGAGATTATCATAAGGATCATATCATATATATAAAAATTTAATCATAACCCCTATGCATTTTCATAGAATCAATGATCAGGCAAGTCATAAAATGCAAATCCAAATGCTCAATGCCTTACAAACTCAATAAAACCAAGGTATACAATCAATCGAAGTATGAGAACCGATCAAAAGGATATTGCCAGTCGTATAATGATGAATAAAAGGTAAGCGCAATAGGCATAAATGAAAAAATAAATATCCACAGTTCAGATAATGATCGAAATGCGACTTTGAAAGATTCAGTTTTCACGCTTACAGTCGTGAAAACAAAACGAAAACAAGTGTGTAAATGTCGCGAGAACTGAAAATGTCGTTTATTGAAAATTGCGACGAAAAAAATAATGTTTGTAAAACACAGGTGTAGGCAGCTTATAGACGATAGGAAAAAGTGAATTGGCTGCCAACAAAAACCAATCAAATCCGATAAAAATCTATTAGTGGCTAAACTGGGAATGAGCAAATTGTGTATCCAAATCGAAACTTCATTTATTTTTAGCAAAGCAAAAACAATGTAATGGATGGTTAACATTATGACTGAGTCATTTCGAATGATAGAGCTATTTGAAAACGAGATTCAAATCATTTATTAATCCTGGTCATTCACACAACTAAAATGATATCAAAATTCATACCTGTATGATGAGCAGACGGCTTGATCATGACAATTTGGAGTTGACAACGGTTGTGGCCGATTCAACGTTCTTAAAAACGATGGAACCAGTGGTTCTCTGCTTCCTATCAGTTGCTTGAAGCTTGTCCCTTTGGCTGGTCAATATTGTAACTTGACTTTCCAGTGATTGGATTTTCGATTGAAGTAGTGGAACGTCTATATAGTATCGTTCCAACCATAAATCACATTGGTCATAGGACAAGTGTGTTGGCTTCGAAAGTGCAGGTGAGGGTTTGGTTACATTGCCGAGGGTTTCGTTAGGTAATTTGATACCAGGGTAGCTAGGATTATTCTTTAAGCAAGGGGGCATATTAGAAACGAAATCATAAGGTGGCTCGGAGCACAGACCCTGTGAGTAAGGGTACTCACTGGTTAGGAAACGTTCTATGTCAGAGTCTGAATCCTCACTAAGGACTATGGGCTTTTGCTCAACAGTGGGTTTAGGTTTATTCCTATCCATCCTCGAAATAAGCCAAGCTTTCTTTTTACCCTTGGCATCAACAGTAGGGTTTGCCTTGGCCTTTTTGCTCATAGGCTTTTCTATAGCCTCAGCCTTCTTAGTTATAACGTCTGGTAAGTCAATATCAGGGTCGACTGAAGGCTTAGGAGAGGGAAGTAGGACATGGAAGGGCACGGGTGGCCCGACCATGGTTTCATTCACCACAATATTGTTGATTTGGATAGGGTCTGTATCATCAAAACCATTTCGAGCGATAAAAGCTTGCCAGCTATCACTGTGGAGACTTAAGTAATGAACAATGATAAGTCTAATTAGTCCATGGTGGAACAGGCTATTGTCATCCTTCTCCCTTTTAAACCTTTTCAACATTTTATATAGGCTACGCTGGAAGTAAAAGGGCCTATTCAATGAGTATCCCATAAAATTCATTAACAAACGCAGGTGGTAGAGAAAAACGAGTCCATATCGACCCTCACAGGTCACGAATTGTTAAACTATTATCAAAAGGTCATGGCATCGTGGTTTAAGCATGGATATGGGCATACCTCTGTCACAAGATGTGACCTTTCACGAGACGAACAGAAGTGGCCATGGAACCTCTTCCACTTTAAAATTTTTGAACCAACGCTGGCCCGTGGCAGGTAACCTTGTAGCAGAACGAATAAATTCCTCATTGATTTCCAACTGAATGTCGCCCACCTTAGCTCTACAACCATCAAAAGTTAGGGTGAATTGTTGTGCCACAGCTAGATTAAAACCCTCAAACCTCCGCACGAAGGTGAGCCAACCGTTATCCTCTAAGTATTTCCATGCATTGTCGAACAGAAGCAAGGCTTGGCTACTGTTCGGCTCGATTCGCACCACCGGTGCCATGGAGCCGAGCACACGGTGAACGAGCCAGGGTTTGGGTCATAGCATACACAGGAGCAGAGTGCACGAAGGGTTACCCGAGCTAACAGAGGTGAAACAGGGATAGGGATAGGCATAAATGACATCGTGCGAAGGTGGTGGAGCTTAATTCGGCCATGCACAATAGTTATTACAAATGGTACAACTGTCAGATTATGGTTGTTCTACCCATTATAGTATAGTTCAACAATCATATCACTTGGCCGACCAATGAAATCAATGGTAAGTGTATAAAACAACGCATGCAATCAAAGTTATGCCATATTTTTAAACCAAACTTACAAATCGAAACCAATACCAATGTTTTGACTATATCACATGCGATGTATCAATTCATGTCAAGAGTTTAAGCGAGGTACCAATGTGTTTTGAAACTAGGTGTTATATCAAATGAAATATATCAAGGGTTTAACCATAACACCTATATATTTTAATGAAACCAATGGTCAAGTAAATCAAATCAAAGAACATGTAAATTCAACTGTCAATGCATTGCAATTTAATGAAACGAAAATACATAATCAGTCAAAGAATGCCCAATGAGTGCAGATCAAAAGAGTTTTGCAAGTTGTATAATGATAAGTAACATGTAAGCTCAATAGGCATATCGACCAGAAGGATAACGACAGTTCACTAATGATTTTAATGTGACTTTGAAAGACCAAGTTTTCACACTTACTGTCGTGAAAACAAAAAAAACGAAGGTAGATATGCAAACGTCGCAAAAATAAAAGTGTCGTTTATTTGAAAATTGCGACGAAAATTTGATGTTTGAAAAACATTGGTGTAGGCATCTTATAAGGATAGGATAAAAATGCGAATTGGCTGCCAACAATTATTTTTCCATGAAAACATGGATCTTAATTATGAAGACCAACAATGAGGTCTTAAGTCAATTTTAGGAGTTCAGAGCTTAGGTAGAGAACTATAAAGGTAAGAAGATCAAGGTATTGAGGTCAAATAATGAAGGATATTACACCTCCTATGACTTCAAGGATTTCTTCAAGGAGGCATAGATCAAGAGGGAGTTGACAGTCTCATCCAACCCTTTGCAGAATTGGGTTATGGATAGAAATAATTGGTCCATCATTAGTTTTTCCAAGGAAATGATACATGACCAAGAGTTGCTTATGTTCCTATGAGAAGATTCATGTAGCACAACAATGTATGTGCAAAACATGAGTCCTCATAGGATATTTGGGGACAATACTCCAAAGGAGGCATTCTCAGGACTGAAGCTAGATATTGGTCATTTGAGGATCTTTGGTTGTCCAATTTACATCCATTTGCCTCTGGAGAAGAGGATAAATCTATATCCTTTAGTACAAAAGGGTATATTTATGGCGTATAATGAGACCTAAAAGGATTACAGGATGATCATTCCAGTAAATCAAAATATATTTGTAAGAATATATGTTAATTTAAAGGAGATATTGGCATCTAGGATTACTCCAGAGTCATTAAGAGTGGTAGATAATAAGGAGCAATAGGCTCTGAAGGATGAGCAACAATAACAAAATTCAGACTTTGGGTGGAGAGGAATATTACCCCCTTCCATTCTTGTCAGGATACCCCAGTGGCTATTACATACATTTATGGATGTTTAGGTACATGCTCAACTACATACTTAGTAACAAACTCATTTTTTCCATTTTTCCTACTATTTAGGAGGATTGTTTTTCCTTAGTGTTTAGGAGGACTGCTATTTATAGCATGTCTATTTATAGTGGGTATACTTTTATCCAATGGATTACTATATGTAATACCATGGTAAAATACCATGGGTTATCAAAACCATGGTCTCATAAACCACCATTAGGAAAATTCCTTTTTTTAGCTACCATTACACCAATTCCTAGTTTTTAGCCACCATTAAGAAAATTCCTATTTTCTAGGAGATAATTCTTGTTTCCTTAATTTTAAAAGATATTTCTTATTTCATGGCTATAGAGAACACTTTATTAGTAATAAAATCATCCTAGGGAAGTGTGCATTACCCATATAATACTTGGAGTTAACTCACTTCGCTTATTTAGTGACTTTCCATAATTAGCAAATTCTGACTCAGTTGGGACTTTAGTTCCATTCTTGGACTCTAGTCTTATTCTAGGAATTTTTTTCTATTATGGAATGCATGTTGACTTCATGTAGATTTCTCACTAATTTCTCACCTATATTTTTGACCTTTTCTTATTATTAGCAACTTTTGACTTTAGTTAATTATTGTTATTGGGAGAAGTTACATTTTTAATTGAGCATGCACATGGAAATCCCAACCTAGTGTGCATTACTCCTCTTGTGGAGATTCCTATATATTGTACTCATTGTTAAGGATTAATTTTTTTCTATTAGAGTTGGTTTCTTAGTCTCTTATGTATGAAGATTGATTCTATTTTTCTCTCTCCTCTTTCTCTTTTGCAATTAGCTATTGTAGTATTTCCTTCACACAATTAGGTCTTGGATTGTGATTTAATCCTACATGGTATTAGAGACATTATTGTGAGGGAGTATTCACTTTTCTTATAGGTTTATATATCATATTGGACATCCCATAGAGAACTATGTCTTATCCATCTTCTTTAGTGATCTTGATGCCCTTCAACTACTTCTAGTGGAAGCCCAAGATAGAGCTTCTACTTCGAAGCAAGGGTTTGTATAGGATCACCATGGGGACTGAGGTCGAGCCTACTTTAGCCATAGAGAAATAAAAATAATTCAATAGAATGGATGAATCCTATGGGATATTGTGCTTGAGCATCTCTCCATATCTCCTCTTCCATTTTGATACTTCTAAGACTCCTAACGATGTTTGGACAAAGTTGAAGGAATTGCTAGGAAAGAAAGACAATCTAAGAGGTCATCAGCTGGAGAAAAATATACATGCATTGAATATAAGATATTTTGAGACCCTACAGACTATTTCTGTAATTTTAAAACTTTTCTTTCTCATGTTAAGGATTGTGGAATTGATAAGAAAGATGAACAATTAATCATTTCAATTATAACAAAACTAGGACCAGAGTATTATGTCTACGCTTCTTCTTTTCATACTACTAGGTTAACTATGGGGTATACATGGAAGATTCCATCCCTATATGATTTCATGGAGTTACTTATCCATGAGAAAACAAATATCATCCAAATAGGGGCACTAAAGAATTCCAATCCCTATGCGCTTATAGGTCAAGGAAGTTTGAATAATAATAAGTAGAAGAACAAGGGTAAGAAGGAGCAAGAGAACAGGAAGGAAGGTAAATAAAATTCCACAGATGAGATTTCGAGTTCCAATGAATGAAAAGGAAATAAGGAGAAGACAAGGTGTTCTTATTATAACAAGGGATTTCATCATGATAGTTCTTGCATTAAAAATACCATAGATCTCATGGCACAGACACTTGAGCAACATCGCCTCGAGGATTGTATTCCAGATAATGTAAGGAAAAATCCATCATCACAAAAAGGTAATGGTCATGCATTAATTTCTATTCAGCCTTCTCCTAATGCTTTGGTTCTTGATTCAGTGGCTACCCATCACATGGCCTCATCTGATAAACTTTTCTCATAATTGGAGACTTGTTCCATACAATCGATCTTCATGGGAGATGATTCTCCTGCAGAGGTGTGTAGTAGGGGTAAAGTAGATATAGACCATCTATGATTTCAAGATGTACTTCATGTTCCAAAGATTTGAATAAATATTTTCTCCATCTATTAAATCACTCATTCAGGTTTAGGGAAGATAATGGATTTCACTCTGGACTCAATTAGTATTTCCAACTTTTCATATGGTTCAAAAATTGTCATTGTTGAGGTTAATCTTGATTTTAGGTTGTATACCTTCTCTCACTTCACATGATAATGAAGAGTCCAGGTTGTGGCATGATAGCTTTGGGCATTTGAATTTTAAATATTTAGATCAGCTTAGTAAGGGTGGAATGGTAGATGGATACCCCACATTTAGTACATAGATGGAGTTTGTGAGGGTTGCATACTAGGAAAACATCTCGAGGAGAAGTTCAACATAGGTAAATAATGGAGGGCATAATCACTTCTAGAGTTCATTCACAGTGACATTATAGGTCCTTTACTACACCCATAGATTAGTAAACCTAAGTATGTTCTTACTTTCATTGATTATTTTTTGAGATATACATGGGTCTACTTTCTCAAATTAAAATATAAGGTCTTTCAGTGTCTTAAATATTTCAAGCTGTTAAGAACCAAACATCAATATAGCATAGAAAAACCTCAGGAAAAGTACTCAACGCCTTGAAAAAGAGATAATTTCAGATAATAAGCCTCTTCGAGGGGGAAACCTCCTTTTACCCCACTTAAATGTTCAAGTACAAGA
>ML794066.1:230866-245221 GCA_009831015.1 Picea engelmannii
TAATAAAGTGAAGTGATGAGTGTATTATAATTCAAAGTGAATACAAAATAAATTATTTCAATAATAATTTTAATGGAGAAATTAGAAGTGGACCCAACCCTAAAATAAGGAAAGTGGGGCCAAGTGACCTAAAAGATGTTTTTCAGGAAGCTACTTGGAGAGTATAAATAAGAGGCAAGGCTCTCTGATTTGAAACACACTTGAGAATATTGAATATCTATAGGTGTTTGAGGTTTAAAAATGATATATAAGATGAAATTCTGAGGAAAGTGAAGAAAAGAAGGCCGAAATGCAAGGAAGGATAAATTCTTTTGATGGTGCTTTCTAAGGTATGTTATTTTCAGGTCATCTCACCATTTTCGCTATAACTTTTTTTCTATAATGATTCATATCTTGAAATTTCTATGCAAGTGAGAAACCATATCCAAGTATCGGGGGTTAAATATTCATCGTGTGGGTCGTTGTATTTTGGGAGTTACACTCTGTGGAAAATAGGGTTTGTGGCTAGTCCTGAAACTAGTCAAAATCAGGTGTTTCGGGTAAAAACGTCATAACTTATTCATAACAAATAAAAATTCAGTGAGATCAAATGTGTTGGTTAGGGTACAGTCTTTAGTATTTTTTGTAATAGTTTCATATCATTTCATAAAACATTTTTCACGGGGCACACTCTACAAGGTCTCTCTCTAGAATAAGCCAGAATTCAGCAAGGTATGCCATTTTTGCTATAACTCCTTTTCTGAGAGGTTCCAAGTAGTGCCACTTGGAGGAATTGCATAAAACACAAATAAAATTGTGTATCAGTTTCAGATATTTATACATTACAGGTTCAAAGTTATGATTACTTAAAGTTAGGGTTGTTGACTAATCCAAAACTAGGCATGTGAGACTAAAGAAAAGTTTGATGAAAATGCTAGTCTCTTGTTTTTAAGAGTTAAGGAAGGTTTGCAGGAATGTGATCATATACACTGGGTCTATTACAGAGCTACAAATCAGATTTGGATGATGAAATTGATGAGGGCTTTTGGTTGAGGTACATGTTGAGTACATGGTTGAGACAAGTAGTTGATGAGTTGGCACACATACATGAGGTGTATAGTTGATGATGTTGGTACATATTGATGAGTCATAGTTGATGAGTAGTTGAAACATGATTGGTATGCACTTGGTTATGGTATAGGTTGGTGCATGGTTGATGCAGTTGTTTATGGTACAGGTTGATTACAGGTTGAGGTGCAGGTTGATGCATGGTTCAGATTTATTGGTACAGGTTTACAACGGTATATCTCACAGTGATAGTGTGACAGTGGTTCCATCATTCTACTTCTACTTCAGGGTGGCAGGACGGGGCAAGGACATGTGGTTGCAGCCATCTTCCGGTTGTAGCCAGAGAACATTGGGGGTTGTAGCCTCCTTCTGGTTGTAGCCAGAGATTTGGGGAGTTGGAGCTTCCCTCAGGTTGTAGCCTGAGAAACTAGGAGATTGGAACCTCCTTCCAGTTGCAGCTGGAAAACAAAGGAAGTTAGTGCTTCCAATGAATTTAATTCTTCAAGACATATAAGAAAAAACATTCCATGGTTTTCTCCCAATTTGGGTTTCCATGTAAAACACTGGTGTATTGTGCATGTGTGTGATTGTTTATTTATTACTGCTCATTATTGGATAATAATTCTACATTGGTATAACATTTGAAGAAAAAGGCTTATAATTACGTTATTACTGATTCACCCCCCCTCTCAGTAATCCAACATTTAACCACTGGAAGGAGATCATGGATTATTCTAAGAATAGATTACTAGTGTTTAATGGTTAGAATGGTTTTAAGTATGAAATGTGGAGCATAAGGACGAAATTATTTTTAGAGGTGCATGGACATTATATTTGACTATCAGTTGTTACAGGATATGATAGTTCAAAAAGGGAAAAGAGTGCAACCAACAAGGAATTGAAGAAGAATAAAAAATAGCAATGGATTTCATCTGGGAAGGATTACCTAATCCGGTAAGAGAAAAGGTTGGTAAATGTTCATCAACAAAAGAACTTTGGGATAAGTTACATGACATATATTCTTCACCCATCGCAGATTCAGAAAATGCCAAAGAAGATGCAGATACAAATCAAGAAGAATTGTGTTCACCATGTCAAACAGATTTAGAATATGAAGAGTACATAATCACCATAGGTATGTTGTTTTGCTTTAATTGTGAAAAATGTGGACATCTTGAAACAAAATTCCATAAAGGAAATGATACATAAAAACTAATTGAAAAGGAATACAATTATGAAGCAGAATGTATTACTGCTTTAGATGAACTAAGAGAAGAAAATAAGTCACTCAAGAAAGAATTGATGAAATAAAAGGAAATTGTTCACATTTTTTAAGAAGCCCAATAGGTCAACGAGAACTTAAGAACTCAGCTAGAAGAAGCCAGAAAAATCGAAGAAAATCTGGAATATCAAAAGCAGTATTTGGAAGCCAACATAGCAGCACATAAGGAAGAAGCATAAATGAGAGGGAAGATATTGACAGATCATCTCAAGGAAAGAACTAATGATCTAAACTAGCTTGAGGAAGAGTTTGGTCAAGAAGAGAAAGGACCTTAAGAAGAAATAATCACATTAAAAATTCATCTTGAAGAAGATAAAAGAACAAAAGAAGTCATGAAGTCTCAGATAATTAAGAAAGAAGAAGAGGTTGAGAAGGTTGAAGAATAAGTTGTTACATTGAGAAGTAAAATCGTGAAGCTCAACAAGAATGTTGAAGAGACAGAAAGATCCACATCAATTATAAAGAATGAAGAGAAGCACTCTAGGTTGCTATAAAATAAGAATGAAGAAAATAGAAACAGTTATGCAGAAGTACTCAAACAAAGGAATCATGGTCAACTAGAATCTAAGAAAACTATTGAAGATACATATTCAAGAATACCATCCATGTTCAAGCCACAAAGAAGATTCAAACATGATCATGATAAGTCATGCAAGAATTTCAGAAGGACTACGCCACAAAGAAGATCATTCACTCCTGGGTATGCAAATTTCTTTTATGGTCTTTTTTTTATTGTACTACTTTTGGACATAAGTTTGCAGATTGTAGGGATTATAAAAATGTTCAAGCAAGAAATGCCTATGTGGCCCCACGTAACATTCAATGTTATAAATGTCATAACGATGGACACATAGCTAGTGATTGTAGAAGCATGATTGATACTTCCATGAAAGAGAACACTGATATCAGATATAAGAAAGTATGGATAAGAAAACATGAAGAACAAGTGAACAAAGAACAGGTCCCAGAGATCGCAAGATTGGAAATAAAATGAGATGAAGAAAATTCTACAAATAAAAAGAAATATTTCATTTCATAATGGTTTGGAAAATAAATGAAAGAAAATAAGGACATGTAAATAAGGAACAGGTTCAAGAGATTGTGCTTTCGGGCAATGTAGTGAAATATGAATCCATAGACGGAAAGAAAAAAGTCATAGCTCAGAGATATGATGAATCTACCAATAAAGATGATGATGAATTCACATCAGAGTAGGAATTGTTCTGAGCCATATGGCTTAGAGACTCCTAGGTAATATGAATATTAGACAAGGGGAGTCTATGTGATGGTTGTGACAGACCAAAGAACCATCCTTCAAGTAGCTTACAAAGTTTGAGAAGATAGATCCAGAGAAATCAATTAGCATAAGCACAGTTTGATAGGTTAATCAAGACTTCATGATAGTATAGTGATAAATGGGTCAACATTATGGACAGTTGCACAAGTAGAGTCTTGGACAGTATGGACAGATATGGATTCATAAGAACAATTAGTAGGTTTGGAAAGATATATGAAAGTGGACAAGAGCATGGTACTCTAGACTGGATAAATATTTACAGCAGGCAGGGTTCAGAAAAGGAAGTGTAGACAACAACCTCTACATCAAGGTAACTCAAGATAGTATTTTATTAATTGAATTTTATGTTGATGATATTATTTTTGGAAGTATTGATGACAGGTTAAGCCAGAAATTTGCAAAGGATATGCAGAATGAATTTGAAATGTCATTACTTGGAGAACTATCCTTCTTTTTGGGTCTTCAGATACGTCAAAACAACCAAGGAATTTTTATTTCTCAAACTAAGTATATCAAAGAAATGCTAAAGAGGTTCGGAATGGAGGATTGCAAACTAATTACCACTCCTATGAAAACCAGTTGCAAGTTGAGAAAAGATGATGATTCAAAGTCTACAGACTAGAGGCAATACAGGTCAATCATTAGTAGCTTACTATATGTGGCAGCATCTAGACCAGATGTAATGCAGGAAATTGGAATGGTGGCATGATTTCAAGAAGCACGAAAGGAATCACATGTATTAACAGTGAAGAGGATTTTCAGATATCTCAAAGGAACATAAGAGTTTAGATTATGGTATCCAAAAGGAAAGGATCTATCACTTATTTCCTCCATAGATGCAGTTTGGGTAGGTTTCATTGATGACTGACGAAGCACTAGTGGAGGAACGTTCTACTTGGGTGAGTGTTTAGTATCATGGTTAAGCAAGAAACAATCATCAATATCCTTATCTACAGCCAAGTCAGAGTATATTGCAGCAGCAAGATGTTGTACACAGGTTCTATGGATGAAACAAAATATGACAGGTATACAGGTTGAGTATGATGAGCCCATTCCAATCTATTGTGATAATACAAGTGCCATCAGTATCTCAAAGAACCTGGTGATGCACTCCAAGACAAAGCACATTCGAATAAAGTATCATTTTCTACGGGAACATTTTGCATAAAGAACATCATAGTTGAATATGTGGGCACAAAAGAACAAGTGGTAGACATCTTTACAAAACCTCTTCCATGGGAAGCCTTTGAGTATATTCTCGAGAGACTAGGATTAATTTCTACTAAAAAATGAATGTTTTTCAATGCTTATATTATATGTCTTATATGTACACGAGGAAGCACCATAAAGAGGACAGTTCGGGTTGGGAGATCAGACGAGACATTTAGGGGGAGCAGCCCTGAATGGAAACATACATTTTCCATTGATGAAAAAGGGGGAGACATTTATCAGATGAAAAGGATAGAGGCATGGTTCCAGGGAGAGCATTGGTCACAGATATGTAGACATGGTTCTAGGGGGAGCATGAGTGATATGATCTCAGTATTGCATTAGAGTATTTTCATCAATGCCAAAGGGGGAGATTGTTGATTAATTGGGTTGGTTGTCATTGATGTCAACCCTTGAAGAAAGTTTGGTAGTGAATTTCGGTAGCACAAAGGTTTGGTTAATGGACCCAAGTTTTTTTGATGTATAATGGTCTATGTTTTGATATATTTATAGGTAAGACTATTCTACATGGATAGTACATGTCATGTCATTTATGGTGGTATGTGGAAAATCACATAACTCCTCACGGTTAGAGAGTTATGGCCATGTGAAGTTGGAGAACCCTCATGAGTAATCTAGAAGCCCCAAAAGGTCAAAGTAGTCAAAGTCCTTGCAAAGAAGAGATTATTTAAATAATAAAGTGAAGTGACAAAGTCAAAAAGGATTATTTAAATAATAAAGTGAAGTGACAAAGTCAAAGAGGATTATTTAAATAATAAAGTGAAGTGACAAAGTCAAAGAGGATTATTTTAATAATAAAGTGAAGTGACAAAGTCAAAGAGGATTATTTAAATAATAAAGTGAAGTGAAAAAATCAAAGAGGATTATTTAAATAATAAAGTGAAGTGACAAAGTCAAGGAGGATTATTTAAATAATAAAGTAAATGGAGAACTTTCTAATTATGGAAAGTGGTTATAAGAAGGTTAACCCTAAAATGAGGAAAATGGGTTAAGTGGTCAAGTGGATATTGGATACATGGACAAGTGTCAAATTGGGAAAAGTTGGACATAGGTGACTATGTGGACAAAGTGGCTATGTGAGAAAAGTGACCTAGAATATGCTTCTAAGGAACCTACTTGGAGAGTATAAATAAGAGGCAAGGCTCTCTCATTTTAATCACACTTGGTCATATTGAATATCTACAGGTGAATGAGGTAACCAAAGGATATCTAAGTTGAATTTCAGAGGGAAGGTGAAGTAAAGAAGGCCGAAATTCAAGGGAGGATAAATTCTTTTGATGATGTTTTCTAAGGTATGTTATTTAGAGGTCATCTCACGATTTTCGCAATAACATTTTTTCTAGAATGATTCAAACCGTGAAATTGGGAGGCCTTTGAGGAAACATATCCAAGTATTTTTGGTACAAATTTCATCTTTTGGATCATTGTATTTTTGGAGTTACACTCCGTGGAAAATAGGGTTTGTGGCTAGTCTTGAAAATAGTCTAAAACCAGTGTTTCAAGTAAAAACGTCATAACTTATTCATAATAGATCCAAATTCAGTAAGACCAAATGTGTTGGTTAGAGTACATTCTGTAGTATTCTGTGTACAATTTTCATATCCATACAACAAATATTATGTGCGAGGCACGCTCTACAAGTTTGCTCTCTAGAATAATCCAGAATTCAAGAAGGTATCCCATTTTTTCTATAACTTCTTTTCTGAGAGGTTCTAAGTAGTGACATCTGGAGGAATTGCATAAAACACACTAAATAACATTTTGTACTATTTTTATATCTTTACTCATTACATGTACATAGTTATGATTATTTCAAGTTAGGGTTGTTGACTAATCCAAAACTAGTCATGTGAGACTAAAGTAAAGTTTGATGAAAATGCTAATCTCTTGTTCTCAAAGTTAAGGAAGGTTTGAAGGTTGAGGTATAGGTTGGTGCATGTTTTATGCACTTGTTTATGGTACAATTTGATTATAGGTTGTTTGGCACAGGTTGGTGCATGGTTGATGCACTTGTTTATGGTACAAGTTGATTACAGTTTGAGCTACAGGTTGATGCATGGTTCAAGTTATTGGTACAGGTTGTTTGGTGTAGGTTGATTGGTACAAGTTTACAGTAGTGTATATCACAATGATAGTGTGACAGTGGTTCCATCATTCTACTTATACGTAAGGGTGGTTGGATGAGGCAAGGACAGGTGGTTGTAGCCACCTTCCAGTTGTAGCCGAAAAACATAAGGGGGTGTATCCTCCTCCTGGTTATAGCCAAAGAATAGGGGAGTTGGAGCTTCCCTCAGGTTGTAGCTTGAGAAACAAGGGGTTAGAGCCTCCTTACAGTTGCAGCTGAAAAAAAAAGGAAGTTGGTGCTTCCAATGAATGTAATTCTTCAATACATATAAGAAAAATCATTATGTGTTTTTCTGCCTCTTTGGGTTTCCAAGTAAAAACATTGGTGTACTTTGTATGTGTATGATTGTTCATTTACTCTACAATTATTAGATGATAATGCTACATTGATATAACAATTGCATTTTATGGTGAAAAATGATTAAATTTCTCTATGACTGATTCACTCCCCCTCTCACTAATCCAACATTCTCCAGTCGCCATGTATGCTTCTATTCAAGTTGTTATTTTTATTTCATCAGTTATGAGGTGGAGGGTGCATCAGATGGATGCAAAATTATATTTCCTCAATGGGATCATTGAGGAGTATGTATACATTGAACAACCTCAAGGATTTGAGGTACATGGGATGGAGTCTCATGTGTGTAGGACTAATAAATCCTTGTACGAACTCAAAAATGCACCCAAGGTGTGGTATTCCAATATTGATAGATACTTGCAGAGTATGGGATTTACCAAGAGTGAGGGGGATCCTAACTTGTACTTCATACTTGTTGGTTCAGATCCACTCATATTGTTTCTATTCTTTGATGATTTATTTCTCATAGGTGTAGAGAATCTTATTGCAGTGTGAAATATAGATTTAGCAAGTGAGTTGGATATGAAGGATATTGGATTGATGAATTATTTCTTGGGGTTATAAGTATGGTAGGTATCGAGAGATATCTTCCCTGGTCATGGGAAGTATGCAGTTAAGATATTGAGGAGATTCAGGATGGAGGATAGTAAATCGATGACTACACCTATACCAATCTAAAGAAGGTGATCACTTAATATTTAGAGTTGGAGGATCCCAGGATATACACGCAATTGATAGGGTCCTTGATGTATTTGGTCAACACCATGTCAGATATTTGTTTTTTTTTAGAACACTTTGATTCAATTCATGGTGGATTCGAGGCACATGCATTGGATCACAGAGGTGCAAAACATGTGCTCAAGTACTTGAGAGGTACAATGGAGTATGGATTGAATTATCTTGGAGGAGATGGAGTGAACTTGGAGGGATATGCATACTCATATTGGGAAGGGAGTGTTGTAGGCATAAAGAGCACCTCAGGATGTTACTTCAGCTTGGGATAAGTAATGATTACTTGGATAGGAAGGAAGCATAATTTTGTAGCACTTAGTTTAGTATAGGCAGAGGATATGGTAGCGAGTATGGTTAGTTTTGAAGCCATTTGGATTCAAAAATTGCTTACAGGTTTATTTGATTAGGATTTGGAGACTACGGTGATATATTTTGATAATAAGAGTTGTATGAAACTATTGTAGAATCCAGTATTCCATGACAGGTTCAATCGTACTAATATCATATACCACTTCATTCAATATAGGATCCAGAAGGAAGCAATGAAGCTTCAGTGTATTTCAATAGATGAGAAGGTTGAAGATATTATGACCAAAATCTTGGAGAAAAGGAAGTTTGTGTTCTTCATAGACAAACTTGGAGTGGTACAAAATGCATTCCTCAGTAAGAGGGAGAGTTGATGATAGTGGTAGCATCATATTGATATTTTTGCACAAGTCTATGTGTCTAGATGTGTGGAAATTTTCCAAAACCTTATACTCTTGAATTTACTTTAATTAAAGTAATTATTAAAGTAAATTGTTTTTATTAATTCATTATGTAATTATTTAATTGAGTTATTTAAGGAAAGTGATAAAAGTAATTAGATTATAACTCAGGATTATAAAACCAAGGCTATGGTGAAGGAGGAAGACACTTGATACTTGAGATTCTTGAGAGTAGAGGATTTACCTTTGATAGAGTTGGATCATGAAGGATTGTGATTGAATATCTTGGATAGGTGGATAAGGACTTCCATATAGAGATCAGGTCAAGGAGAAGAGAGAATAGAGGATCACACAGGTGGGTTTCATTCAGAGGAATCCACAAGAGAGTGTCATGTTGTACATAGCTTTCCATATACGTTCTCCATACATGTACCTCGATCTCATTGGAGACAATTGTGTACATACATGGGTTTGTTGAAGAAAATTTGCGTACACCTCAAGAAGCATGTAGTTCTGGTTCATATAGCATGTCATGATTTTCCAAGTTTGTCTGCAGATGTATTTCTCTCAGTGGTCCATTATCTCTATTATGGGAGCCCTGATTTTAGCATATTAAATCATTCTCATCTCTATTTTTCCCTCTAAGGTTTTTTTAGGGGTATCTACCCAAAAATATTGGTGTTTATGTATGCTTGATTTGGTTTCCTAGTTTATGCTTCCGTTGCATGTATAGTTGATTACTCAGTTGTTCTTTAATTTTATAAGTGATTTATTCAAAATTAACTATTGGGTGTTGGGTAGGATAAATTTCAACATGGGACTCAAACAGGGGAGGAAATACCTCCTGGAAATATTAACCAAGAAAATCAGACATAAATCCTTATCGAGAAAATTGGAATCCAAATACATATTGATAGTGATTTCTAGTTAAGAGCCCAATTGGACAAATGGAGGAACATGGTTGAGTTTTATGAAAGAGGGGTAGTCCCTCTAGAAGAAAGTTGGCATTCCATATACAAATTGAGGTAAATGTGGGTTGAGCAGCTAGTTGTTCATCGATACAACTAGTTGCTCATCAAGACAAATGTGGGAAGTGGAAAAAAGACATGAGGAAGACCTCTAAACTTCAAACGCAAGTAGAGCTCTTGAAGGTGGATAATAGGTAGATGAGCTCTTTTTTGGGGTCCATCCTCAGATGTAGAGTATCTTATCCATCCTACTTTGTATTTTTACATGAAATATACTTCTTATTTTGGTTCAAAGAAATATCAGCATGTAGGCCCTATAAGATCACCTCAGCAAAGGAGTTTTTGTAATTGTACTACAGTAGAAACAAGGAAGACATGAATATGTTGTGCAAGTTTTAGTAGCACAATATTGTCTTAGATTTTGAGCCCGAATGGAACACAATTCACTTTGTAGGAGATATACAACTAAGGGCATTCACATCATTCATGAGCAACCATACTCAATGGGATAGTGATCTTACAATTGCCTAAAAAAATAAGACAAGTGATATGTGGATAAGGGGACAATTCCATAACCCTAAGGTCATTCTAATATCACACTTCACTTGGGATAATTCTATGACACATGGACCATTCATGGTCCATAATTGTGAAGAGGCCATTGGTGAATTCTCAGAAGGCATAACATGTCTTCTACAAAATTCTTTGTAGGGGAGCATGAATCGATGGGAACAAGGTACACAAGAGATCACATAGAAAGACACTTTCAATTACCACAACTTTGTAGTGGCATTGAAATGGGTAAGCAGGTACATCCAGTGTTTCAAGACATGTGGGAACCATTGGGTAGGAATTAAGTTTCACTACCCCCTAATTTGGCTGCCAGCACCTGAGTACCAAAAAAATTTTGAGATAGGTAAAAGGGAGGAAGAAGAGTACTGGAGGAAGAGAGAGAGATATGGAGGTTACTTCTCGGCCTTTGAAAATTTTCATGTTAACTATAACATCAACAACATCCAAAAAATTTCCACTCTTTTAGAATCAAACCAACTGGTTGAACGAGGACATGCAACACTTATGGTTGGGGGGATATGATAGGTGTCTGAAACACATTATTATTCATGAATTTTCTCTCCATTTTTCATAATAATATTCAATCATTTCACTACCATATTCAGTATAATTAATGCATTTTTGTCTCAGGTATGTGACTATGATTTATGTCATTTCAAGTGATCTTTCTAGTGTGAATGAGGAAGTGTTGATTGTTTCATTTATATTAATTAAATGTATTAGAAATGTATGTCACAGGGAGTTTAACGATGCCACTGTACTACAACAGGGCCTTTCTACAACACGGTCCTTGGTTGTTGCAACAACTCTCTTACTTGCAGCAACATGGTCCTGAGTTGCTACGACACCACCTTTAGTGGTTGTGACACCACCACAGTTGCTGCAACATGATATTACACAATGCTGCAATACCAACTAGTAACATTGCTACTCCTTGTATCTACAACACGACATAACAAATATTGAGTCAATTACCTACATAATTTTCCGAAGCTACCAATTTTTGTAACTGCGTCTAGGAAATTGCTACTTGCATGAAACCTTGGAATATATAGGAGGACGTGGAAGAAACAGTTAAAAAGAGACAGAGACTAACACATACAACCATTCTAACAGATGTTTGAATCAAAAGGGGGGTCGAGTCACATGAATATCCCCTGCACTTATTCAAGTCAATTCATTAGATGACATTGAGAATAGCCTAAGGATCATATATATTCATGGTTATCCTCAACTCTTCTTTACTATGAAAAGGATGTAATGAATTGTAGAAATACTTCGCTCAATGAGAGTCGAAGGACAATTCTTTTTCTAATCTGAATTATGTTTTCATTTAATAAAGATATTGTTGCAAATCTAGTTGAAGTATCTTTTGTAATGTGTGTTTAAGCTGAGTGTGTGATTGGAGTTTTAACCAGTTCCTCACCTAAGGAGGAGGGTTGATGTCCCTTGACCAAGTTTTGAGGATCCTTGGTCATTTTTGACCATTTTGGGACTTCGACAGGCTGTCGAAGGCGAAGTGCAATTCGAAGCGGAGATCGTGGGATCTCAGCCCCTTTTTAGGGATTTTTGGGTTTTGGGCTTATGTAATGGGTATGGGTATGTTGGCCCATGGTTTCACCCATGCTTAGGACTATGTTGTAATGTATAAATATAAGTCTAGGAAATGTAAGAAGTAGTGAGTAGTGACTAGTCAGTGTGGACCATTGTTACTAAGTGCAAAAGTAGGTCTGTGTGATTTGGATTTGTGCGCATTGTGTGGGACTTGCAAGGCTAAGTGCAAGCGACTGTAAAATAATGTGTAAGGATTTGTGCCTAGAACTAATCGGGGAAGGAATATCTGGCGACATGCGCAGATCTCCTATCCTCTACGGAGTTGATTTGGATTCTTTGTGCATGTAAGAAGATTGAAAGAAGCTAATAAAGAAGATGAAGAGTTGGTGGACGTAGCCCCAGGGTGGGGGTGAACCATGTATATCTTGTGTTATGAATTCTTTGTTATTTATGATTACTCTCTTGTTTATGTGATTTAATGCTTAGTGCATTGTTAGATGATAGATGAATCTTATATGATATCTTAGGTGTTGAATAATGTGAATCAAAGCTAGATTTGATCTATGTTTGTATGCTTAGTACTTGAATCTATTGGATATGTATAAATACTGCGTTGATCTGTTGTTAGGTTTTAGTTGCGTTGTGAACTAAGGCTGAATATTAACGAACTGTAATAACTAAGTGCTCTGTTAAGGTGTTACAATCACAGATCTGTGTCCAAGCTAAGGTTGCAGACACCTAAGTCCTACAACCACCCCTACCTCTACCTTGGGTGAGACTTCATCTGCTTCGCAGGTGTTTCCGAAAGGGCCAGTAGTTAGGGTTGTGTTAGTGTGCTATTGTAGCGTTGAACCCTAGGTCTTCCCTTGTGCCAACAAGGGCCCTCTCCTTAGTCAGGTACTACTGCACTACAATATAGATTTATTTCTCAATTGTGTGGTTTATATGATTATTAATAATTTGATTAGTTCAAATCAGATATAACATTTGGATTTGTTTTTTACTACAGCAACAGATTTATTTTGTGGATTATTTGTGACTGCAACTCTAGAATTGGTTCATTTCATTATGTTAGCATTTATTTCATTTGTTGATCTCCCGTTTGTGTTATATGAATTGGTTAACCAAATGCATAATGTTTTCAATGTTTTCCATAAACATAGGGATATGGATTATCTATGGGCATAGTCACCATCTATAATTAGATACTATCCATTGTGTCATTTTCTTGAAATAGCCAAGCTACGTTTTTATTTACACTCAAAATGAGGTTAAAGAACAAAGTGCTTCCATCTAGTTGAGTTGGTTCAACTTCCTTTTTTCCATTTACATCTAGACCGGGGTTACAACACCAAGTGCTTCCATCCACCTGGATTAGTTAATAGATTAGTTGATTTCCTTGAATAACAATAAGATTGGGGTTACAACACATGTTAGAAAAATAGGACCACAAAGAAATAAAATAAAACAAATGCGGAAACAAAACACAAAAGATACACAATACAATAGAGACACGGATTTACGTGGTTCACCTAATGTGGGCTACGTCCACTAGAGAAATTGCCAGGTCCTTCCTTTATTATTATCCAGCAAATGAAGGGATACAACCTACAACAAAACCCACTATAACTTCCTCTTCTTTCTCTCACAGTCTCCTCTGTCAGAATACAATACTCGCAATCATGCATAGCTGCAATACATTTCCCTCATAACAGAGGGTTTCCTTCAAGGGAAAAAAACCCTAACATAATTTCTACCATTAGATCTGCGACCTTATAATGAATGGTCCAGATTTACAATGAAATTACAATATACTTTTACAAGGAAAATTTTCCTTCAAGGGCTTCACCCCCAAACCCCATAGAGGGGGTACCCCCCCTCTGCACTCCCCCGCGTGGAAGAGTGTACATACTTCTGGGGTGTAAAGTCTTCATGGGGTATAAACACAGCTAAAAAACACAAGACCTCTGAGTCAGGAAGATAATCAGGCTCCACAACCAACAATCTCCCACTTGGAGAATGATCTCAGCAACTCCAGCACTGTTGTATATGATAGACTCTGAACCTTCTTGGACCTTGAAAATTTCTCATCTTCATCTTCATTCTTGAAGACCAACTGAAACTGAGAAGGAACTCAGTTTCTCTCTGGTTACTCCCTTTGTTAGCATATCTGCAGGATTCTGGCTAGTGTGTATCTTTTCCAACTTCAAATGTCCATCTTCCAAGGCGGATCGTATGAAGTGGTACCTCAATTGTATATGCTTAGTCTTTGAATGGAAGGCTTAGTTCTTTGCAAGATGAATTTCACTCTCACTGTCACGATACAATTTACTATTCTCTTGCTTCTTTCCCAATTCCTCCATAAACCTTTGTAACCAAATCATCTCTTTACTAACCTCTGTAGCAGCAACATACTCTGCCTCTGTTGTTGAAAGTGCAACAACCTTTTGCAGTTTCGAAATCCAACTTACTGTTGTTCCACC
>ML794066.1:252955-266074 GCA_009831015.1 Picea engelmannii
TATATATATATATATATATATATATATATATATATATATATACGGTGTTTCCCATGATGTTTCCCTCGACGTTTCCAATTTTGGAGGGTCATGTTTCCTTACGTGTCCATTTCAAAAAATTCCATATGTTTCCCCATTTCATGCAACTTAGGAGTGGAGGCTTGAACTTGCAAGGATGTAATAATCATGGAATAGCATGCCTATGAAAATTATGGAAGAAACCTTAGACATAGAGGTGAGTAAATAAGGTCACATATATTGAGGAGGCCTTTAGAGGATGGAAGCAAGGGGAAAGGTTTTAGTGGTAGGTAGGTTTTTTGGTTGAGTGTTAGAGGATGTGAGAAGGTTTTTTTTTATGGTTTCAAGGATACAAATAAGGATGAGGGTTCATGTATTATGAAAAAGAAGAAGTTTATTCATGTTTTCATTGGTGAAAGGAATATTCGTGTGCCTCATGATTGGATCCTTAAAGAATTAGAGATGTCATGGGAATGAGCTCTATATATTTGTATGGATAAAATACTCTAGCCTCTAAAGTTTTTTCTTAGATACGGGAGCCTTGGAGAAAGTTTATCTCTAGTAAGATCAAAATATGCCCTCCCAATGAAGTTATTTTCTTCTTTTATTTTGACAAATTTGAAAAACATGAGTTTTTTATTTGGAAATAAAAAAACTAATACAATATTCCACATAAATTTTCAAATGTCCTTCCAAACATTTGTTGAGTATCTCATTCTAATAATGTTTCTGTGAATGATAAGTATGCAATTGGTATTTTGAACGATAAGTATGCTAGTGGAAATCATGTTTTTGTGCCATCTAATTTATCAATATTTGTGTCAATGTTCATTGAATCAATCACTAACTCCAACCAACATTCTACATCGTCAAGTCCTATGAATAGGTGTTTATAAACATTGAACATTGTAAAAAAAAAAATATTAAGGGAGAACATAATATGTCACATCAACTTAAGTCAATAATATCTAAAGAAAATATTATTAAATGAATAATAGTTGTTTCCACCATTATCTGCCCTTGGATTTTGAATTTAAGTATACAAGGAAATGAAGGAAAATGTCATGATGAAAGAGAAGAAAATGATTTATACCATGTTGAAAATGCATTGTGGAATGTTTAGGTGACCACCCTACAAACTTGCATTTGTCAAACACAATAAAAGTTCATATGGCTGAATAAAAACCAAACAACTATGAGCTTGCATTTTTCAATGAGAATAAAATGTTAAATGGTCGAATAATAATTAAACATGTACAATGATTTATAAATACTAAAGGGGAATAACTCATAAATGAGCTCCTCTTTGTTTCAAGAATAATTTAGTCTCTACTAAAAATGACCAACCACGTGAAGGTGGAAGCTCATTTGGCCCCTCCCCCTCTTTGCATCACTCTCAATTCTCCATACCTAGTCATGCATAAAAAGTAGCAAAACAAGAATTAAAGGTAAATGAAAGAAAGAAGGTACATGCATACTGAACATATAAGGTTCATGCATAACTAGAAAAACAAAAAAAAATACAGTCAATAATTTATAATAATACAATTTGTCCTCAAAATATGTACAATCACTTCTCTTTTTGTTTCTTCTTTTTTATATAATTCAGAGTAATATGATATGGATTTATGAGTGGAACAAAATGAAACCACAAATTCATAATATTAACACAGAGATACAGTGAACAATAACAGAGATACAGTAAAAGTTGGCTTCTATTAAATAAGAAATATGTTGAAAACTATAAAATGCAGACTGAAAACAAGCTTGCTAGAATGGTGGCATCTTATCTCTTAGAAGAGATGTGACAACTACGCTCATTTGCAAGAACATGATAACCATGAGAATCTGAAGGATTTTTTAACAAAAATGAATTCTGAAACCGTACACATCTAGAAACCTAACCCTATGAGATGAAGCACCCAAAGTCATGTGGACCCCGTTGGGGTAAGTTAGTACATCAACTTCCCTGGGTCGTAACTTTTGCATACGATCTTTGTTTGCGGCGTATAATATCTCGTTGGAAAGGTATTGATGAGGAGATTCATTTAGGGGGATAAATCAACACCTTTGGCCATCATTGAGGTTCTTGATCACAAATAAAAGAATCATTTAGGCCCTCAAAATGGCCCTTGAAGTTTAGGAACTGAAAAACTGATAAAAATAATAAGTTGCCAAAAACCTATTTGGAGGCAGTTGGTTAAGGTGGGTGACCACTGAGATCCCAATAGATAAATCCACTCCCCTTAGGAATTAATGGTCCCCATTGCATTGAGTTCCCCAATCAGATGAGGAACTTTCTACTGAATTTGGCCCTGGGTGAGCCACTTGCCTTGGTGCAGGAGTTGACCTGCTTTGGCAACTCGATAAACCTCGATTTTCTATGGGTGAGTTCCCTTGACATGTGTTTCCATGATATTGTTAGTGGATAGTTGTTCCATGCAGTCATGGTTGATATTTGTTGATGTCAATTGTTTTGCTATCTCCGAGGTGTCCAATAATGGTAGAAAATAAGGCCAAAGGAGGTGCACATTGAATATTGGGTGCAAGCCAAGGAATGGGGGAAGGTTGAGCTCAAAATAATTGTCACCCATAGCCTTGGTGATGGTGTATGGTCTATAATGGAGTGGGAGAAGATTCCTATGAGGCCCGGTAAGGTTTTATTTCTACAAGTGCAGCCAAAATTTGTCTCACACCTGAAACCGGTGTGCACCCGGTGTTGATCATGGAGCTGCTTGTACTTGGAATTGGACTTCTATAAAATATCCTGAACCTATTGGAGGATGTGCTATATCCACTCAATAAAATAGGTGGTTGTGTCATCTCGATTTAGAGCATGCGACGAGACTTCTTGGGTGGCCGCAAGGGGTAGTGCAACATCCATGGGACCCAATTGTTGAAATCCTAACCCCACCTAAAAGGGGTTGTGGTCAGTTGAGCTATGTATGGATTTGTTTTAGTTTTTCTAGACATAGTGAATAATATCATCCTAGGTGTGGGGGTGCTTGGAATTGTACATGAGAAGGATGTGCACGAACATCTGATTGATGACCTCAGTTTGGCCATCCGTCTAGGGGTGGAAGGTAGTGGACTTGGTGAGCTTGGTGTTTAGCAGTGACTAGAGGCTCAAACAGAATGTGTTGAGGAACCGACTGTCTAGATATGAGATAATGGTTTGTGTGATCCCAAAGTGTACACACACTCATTCAAAGAAGAGCTTGGAAGTGGCCTCTGCTATGATGCTCTTCTTGCAAGTGACCAGAATTGTCGTCTTGGAAAAGCGATCAGCAACCAAAAAAATAAATTCATTTTCACGCTTGGTGGACGGAAGACTTGGCATGTATTCCATTAGCATGGATTCCCAGGGTCTGTCAGAAGTACAAATAGGAGTGTACATGCCTTGTTTCTGAATGGACAGTTTGGAAATAGCGTAGGAAGTGCAGAACAAGATATACTTGCTGACATCTCCTTGAAGTTTCATCCAATAGAAATGTCGTTGCAACAATGCCACTATATTTTTCATGCTGAAGTGTCCTACCACCTGACTGTAGTGGGCTTCCCAAATCATCTTCACTCTCTTACTTGATGGAACACATAGATGGCACAGATGGAACAACATCCCATCCTGAAGATGGAAATTGGTGACAGGTGTGTTTATGCCCAACATCTGGTAGGTGTTTTCGAAGTGAGGATTTGTCTCATAGAGGTGGGGCCATCCAGAGGCAGTCATTCTGCAATTTTCCTTGCGTCTACATGAACTGCAATGGCTTATCATTAGTGTGGATGATTGTCTCCTTCCCGAGAATGTAATTTCTCCACTAGAGATAGGCTTGCATAATGGATTACATTTATTTGTCGTAAGTAGGGTACTTACACATGGAATTTGATAGTGTCTCACTATGATAGGCCATGGGGTGGTCGTGTTAAGTGATGACTGCACCCAAAGGATAGTTTGAAGCATCTGTCTCGATCTCAAAAGGCTGTTGCAGGTCAAGTAATGAAATCACTAGGGCGGAGCACAAGCACTGCTTCAGATCATCCAACCCTTTCTGTTGGGACAAGCCCCACATAATTTTTTCCTTACCACCACCTTTGGTTATTTGGATGAGGACCCATGAAATATGGGAGAATCCCAACACGAACCTTCGATAGAAATTGGCAATGCCTAAGAAGCTATAAATCTCAGTGAGCATGGTTGGATATGGATAGTCACAGATGAATTGGATCTTGTTTGGATCAGCATGCACACCATGCATGTCAACAGTGTATCCTAGGTATTGGACCCTGTCCATGCTGAAGGAGCATTTTCCCAAGTTGGAATATATCTTTTGTTTCCCAGAGTGTGCAGAACCCACTGAATATGTTGCAAGTGTTATTCCCAAGTCTTGATGTATATGAGGATGTCATCCAGATACACCACCAAAACATAATTAGTGAAAGGCCACAATATATCATCCATCATCCTCATGAAAGTTGTTGGTGCATTTTTTAAACCAAAGGGCATGGCCAGCCATTCAAAAAGACCTTCTTTTGACTTGAAGGTAGTTTTCCATACATCTGTTGGTTCTATTGGGACCTGATGGTATCCAGACTTAAGATCAATATTACTAAAGTATTTGGCCCTAACACAGCCCTCCCAACCCACAGGTCGGAAGTCCACACACACAGGATCTCTCTATTCCTCTAGCTCGAAGAACTTTCTCGAACTGGCTCTTCTATTTCCCTTTCGGGAAATCTACACCCACAGAAAACCTCAGCGAATATCCCTTTGCACTTCAGGAGATCTAAATTCGTGACTTCACGAGTCTTGTGGTCAAGCGGTTGTGCCTTCAGACCTTCGAACACCGATATGCTAAGTTCTGATAAACGCTATAACGCTAAGGTTCCGCCTCCGCAAGAAATCAACAGTTCTGTAGCTTTCCCTTGATCCAACGGTCAACGCTATTTCGCACACAGGGAGCTCGATATACAAGAGCTCTATGTCTCTTCTACCTTTCGGTCCCGAAATCCCGAAAGACTTGCGTGCCTGCTCTGGGTCCCACAACCCTTGTTGGGAACCTCCACGTTCTTCCACGTGTCTCTTCACCAACTCTCCAGCTGACGTGGGATTTTTCCACTTGTCGCCTCCTCGTGATCTGTTAGCCCGTGTAATTTCTCTATTTCGGGTATCGGGGGTCCTAGACTTGCGATCCCAACCTTATGTCACTGCAAACCCTAAATTATCGAATCCCAAAGTTCTCTCTTTCACGTTTTGGGGATTTGATCTGCCAACCTCTTTCCTTACCCTCATCATTCAAACCCTGAAATGTTGAATTGCTCGGACCCCGCCATGTGTCCAACTACTGGCCCCACTATGAAATCTTCTATTGTGTCGGGGTTTCAGATTTTACAATTTCACAAATCCAAGCATCGAAGCTTCGGTCCTTCCACCCACGAAACCCCGAAATGGAATTTTGTGAGTAGATCCAATGGTCCTTATCGGTGTGAATCTACGGCGCTCTCTCTCCTGAGCTTCCGCTTGCAGAAACGACCACCGTAACCCCCTTGCTCCTCCACAAAATATGACGGCTCGCAGGACTTCACGAATTCTCTATGGAGAATCTCGACTGTCTGCTTCTCCCTTTAAGAACTTTTGCACTCTTAAACAAAGTGTTTTTTTCGACGGAACTTAACCCCCTGCAACACAAATTTGCGACACCTCCTTTCAACGCCTCAAGGCATCAACCTTCTGTACTTTTCCTCGACAACTACGAAGACTCTATCCCTCCTAAGATTTTCTCCAACCCTGAGTCTTAAAGAAGTCTCTTGCACGCACTCCTTGCAGAAAATCCTTCAATTACTTCAAAGAATTGAAGTCCCTCGACTCTGCGCACTCCTTGCAGCAGCAGTTTCTCAACAGTTTTTCAGGTCTTACAAACCCTGAAACTACCCTCGGCCTACGCACACTTTGCATGGCTCCTGTGCCTAACTGCACTTCTAAGGAAATGAGAACAAAATGTATCCTATCTGAGCTTTCAGAGACAAACCTCTGAACCCTTTGTCAACACACTCCTTGCGGACAATTCAACTACACTCCTTGCAGGAATTCTTGCTCAGACAGAGAAACAATTGAAACTCATTTCCCTTTCTCTCTCTCGGACTTCAAACACAAAGAATGAAATCATATACACAGCATATAAAGCAAATGTATAACAGAAATTAAACATCCATGAGCATAATATTCAACGTGCATACACAGAGAACAATACGACACCATGAATTTGAATCGAAGCTCTTTCTATTAATTCAAATCTCTGTACATGGGTGTTTTCAACTTCAGTTCTCTGCTCTCTTCTCTATGCTCTATGCTCATAATAATATTACAATTATACAATGAGGGTGTCTATATCGCGTTTCCCTCTTGAATTCTAAAACTGTCTAATCTAGAATTAAATTCTATCTACCTACATTAAATTTGCATAAATGCCTCTATCTACTTCAGACGAGAGCAGGATGCTCAAGGTCTGATTACAATAATACAAGCACGCCTTCGCTTAATGACTTCATTAATATTTCAAAACATTTTCAAAAAATGTGCTCAGTGCTTTTCCAGCTGTCTCTTATCTCCGCGCTGGCTCGCTGTTGGCTATGCTTTCACGCCCTTGCGATGCTCCTGCATCATACTTCCTCGCTTGAAAATTTTCATGGGCTCCTGTCCATGAGATCGCGCACGATGTGTCCATGCTTCTGTATTTCGGCTTCATTCTCCCAACTGGCATCTTCAACTGGATGGCCCTTCCACTTGACCAAGTATTCAAAGTATTTCTTTCGCCTGGTCTTCTTACCAATTCTTTTGTCCAATATGCACTCCATCTGCGGCTTTTCTGCAACTGGCATTTGTTTTGTCCACTGAACCTCTGGATGTTCATTTCCTGCTTCTTCTTCCTCAGCTTTATAAGGGTAAAAATCTGAGATGTTGAATATCGGAGAAATTTCGATCCCATCAGGTAATTCAATCTCATATGCATTTGCCCCAAATTTCTTCAAGACCTTACATGGCCCGATTTTCTTCATCTTCAATTTATTATATGTTCCTCTCGGGAACCTTTCCTTTCTCAAATGTGCAAGGATCAAATCACCAACTTCAAACTGAAGTTCTCTCCTGTGTTGATTTGCTCTCTGCTTATATTCTTGGCTCGAATGTTGCAATCACTCCTTCACCTAGCTGTGAAGCTCCTTCATCACCTCTGCGAAATCCTCTGCACTAGCGCTCCTAGTCACAGTCTGTTCTGAATCCCTCATCTCAGAAACTCCTCTCGGTTGCATGCCATAGATAATATGAAACGGACTCTACCCTGTTCTCCTATTAAGCGAGTCGTTATAAGCAAACTCCACCTATGGTAATATGTTGTCCCACTGACTGCGGTGTTCTGTCACCAAGCTCCTCAGCAAGTCTCCTAGACTCCTATTCACGACTTCTGTCTGTCCATCCGTCTGAGGATGATAAGCTGAACTAAACAAAAATTTTGTTCCCAGATTCTTCCATAAGGTTCTCCAGAAGTGTCCTACAAACTTAGTGTCTCAATCCAAAACTATTCTCTTTTGCAAGCCGTGAAGTCGAATGACTTCTTTGAAAAACAAGTTCGCAATGTGAGTTGCGTCACTGGTTTTTTGACATGGAATGAAATGTGCCATTTTGGAAAATCTATCCACCACCACAAAGATTGAGTCAAACCTTCTTTGTGTTCTTGGCAACCCCAATATGAAGTCCATGGTGACTGCATCCCATGGCCTCTCGGGTATGGGTAATGGTTGATAAAAACATACATTCTGCCTCTTTCCTTTTGAATGTTGACAAATTCTACATCTGTCCACAAATATTTTGATGTCTGCTCGCATTCCTGGCAAAAAATATGACTCATTCAACTTTGTGAATGTCTTGTCATGAACGAAATGTCTAGCCAATCCTCCACTATGTTTCTCCTTTAGCAAATTCTCCCTCATGGATCATTTTGGAATACAAAGTTGATTACCTTTAAATAGTAATCCTTCCTGGATCATGTATTCTGCCCATTGGCTTCTATCCCTGAGAATTGGATTCTTAACTGCTTCATACGCCTCTTTAAAATCTGGATCATCTCTGTACATGTCCCTGAGATCATCAAAACCCAATGTTTTGATTCTGAACTCCTGCAATAGCAAACATTTCCTGCTCAAAGCATCAACAACTTTGTTAGCAGTACCAGAAATATGTTTAATCACAAAAGTGAAATTTTGCATATATTCAACCCATTTTACATGTCTTTGATTCAACTTCTCCTGTTGAGTTACAAATTGCAATGGATGATTATCACTGTATAAGATAAACTCTTTAGGAATTAAGTAATGTCTCCATTTCTTCAATGCCTGAATAATAGCATAGAACTCCTTGTCATATGTGGAGTATTTGACTTTGGATTCGTTCAGCTTCTCGCTAAAATATGCTATCGGCATGTCTTCTTGACTCAGGACAGCCCCTATTACAAATCCACTTGCATCGCATTTCACTTGAAATGTCTTTTGGAAATCAGGCAACACCAGAATTGGTTGTTCTGTATTTCTCCTTTTCAACAAATTAAAACTCTTCTCGGCCTCTTCTGTCCAGTGAAAAGATTTGTGTCTTTTTTTCACTGTGTCCATCATCGATGCACTAATTCCACTGAAATTCTTGATGAATTTTCGGTAGAAACTAGCTAATCCATGAAAACTTCTCACCTCAAAGATATTCTTTGGTGACGGCCAATTCTTGATTACCTCCACCTTATCCGGATCCATCCTCAACTTATCTGCAGAAATAACAAAACCCAAATAAATGAGCTTTGTCTTCATGAATGAGGACTTCTTCATATTTATCAACAACTTCTCTTGCTGTAACCTCTTCATCACTATAGCCAAATGTTCCAAATGCTCTGCCTTTGTTTTACTGAAAATCAGTGTGTCATCAAGGTACACAATGACGAATTTTTCGATGAAATCCTTCAGGACTTCATTCATCAATCTCATGAAAGTACTCGGCGCATTTGATAAACCAAACAGCATGACAAGCCATTTGTATAACCCTTCATTAGTTTTGAATGTTTTCTTCCAGTCGTCACCTTCCCTCATGCGGATCTGATGATAACCACTTTTCAAATCGATCTTTGAAAAAAAGTTGGCCCCACTCAAGAAATCCATCAGATCATCCATCCTTGGCAATGGAAATCTGTACCTGATGTTTATCTTGTTGATCACCCTCAAGTCAGTACACATCCTCCAGTCTCCATCTTTCTTCAGACTGAGTACAGTCGGAACAGCACACGGACTCAAGCTTTCCCTGACCAAACCTTTGTCCAACAAATCCTGGACTTGTCTTTTGACCTATTCATTCTCCTGCGGCGTCAATATGTACGTTTCTTTGTTTGGCAAACTAGCTCTAGGTATGAGATCAATATGATGACTCACACTTCTGATCGGTGGCAACGAATGAGGTAGTTCTTCCACTACTATGTCAACGAACTCCTCCAATAGTTCCTGAACCTCTTCTGGTAAATCATCTACCCTTGTGTTGGTTAAAACAATCTTTGGCTTCCTGACCACAATGAATTGCGGTTCCTCCTTCTTCTTAACCCCTGTAAGAAGTTCCTTCCCACTCATGAGAAATACAGTGTTGCTTACTTCAGGCTTCACCTCTTTATCTTTGATCGGCAACAACATGTGAGTTCTCCCATTTTTCTCTAGGTTGTATGTGTTCATTCTCCTGTCATGAATCACATTCATGTCATATTGCCACGGTCTACCCAGCAATAGATGACAAACATCCATAGGAATAACATCACAGAGTATTTCATCTTTATACCCTCCTATTTTAAACTCAACTAAACACTGCTTAGTGACATTTACCTTATGTCCTTTTTGCAACCATGAAACTCTGTATGGGCTTGGATGATCAATCATCTCCAGCTCCAGTTTTTCTACCATCTCTGTTGAAACGATATTATCCGTGCTACCACTGTCTACAATAACTTTGCATTTCCAGTCTTTGGTTTTGCACAAAGTTCGAAAAAGTCTGTTTCTTTGGACCGAACTCTCCACCTCCTTCTCTGGTGTTAAAAGAGCTTTTCGCATCATCAGTGATCTTCCACCTTCAGCATCCTCTGCCTCAACATTTCGCCTTTGAGCTTCGGCAATGTGAGCCTCTCCTTCCTCTTTCTTCTTGTCTGGACATTCATAAGACTTGTGTCCGACCTTTCCGCACGTGAAGCATGTTATCACTCCACCTCTTCCTCTTCCTCTACCTCTAGTACGAGGAAAAATGGTGTTATCAACATACTCTCCTCTCTGATCAACATACTTCCTTCTCTGTCCAGCATATTTCCCTTTTTGTGAGCTTCCACCTCTCTCAATCTGAGGTTTCTTCCATTCTTCCTTAGGCTTCTAATTTATATCTTGGATGACTGATTTGCCCCTGGCTTAACTTTTGCCTCAGCCTCTTTGACCTTGTTTTCAGCTCAGCTTCTCTTACGCCTTTAGAGCCATTTGATAAGCATCTTCCACCGTTCGGATGGTCATCATGCTCATCTCATCCTGAATTTCGTATCTCAGTCCATTCATATACCTGGCAACCTTTTCATAATTACTTTCACGATGACCTGCTCTGATGTTCAGTCTGTAGAACTCTTTAGTGTACTCCTTCACTGACATCATCTTCTGTCTCAAATTCTGCATTCTTCAAAACAGAGAAATTTGATAATCCCTGGGAATGAATTTCGCTTTCATATTTGCAATCATCTTATCCCAACTCTTGATTTTCTGCTTACCTTGGTAGCGTCTGTCATCTTGCAGTTCATCCCACCACAATGTTGCATGTCCTTTAAGTCTCGTGACAGCATGTTTGACCTTCTTGTCTTCTTCGACATCTTCATAGTCAAAATATGTATCCAGAGCTCTAATCCAATCTAGAATCTCTTCAACATCCAAATTTCCCTCATAATTTAGAATGTCCATCTTGGCTCTTGCACTCATTCTTTCAATAGCTCTAATCAAGCGTTCATGTGTTGCATCTTCTGCTATAATTTCTTCTTCTCCATGTCCAGCTTCATCTTCGCTTTCGGACTCACTGACATCTCCAATACCAGCTGTGTGCCTCTACTTTATTTCCATGTCCACGACTCTGGCACGTAGGTCATGTATATCTCTTTCCATGGCTGGATTCGGCACATGTCTACCTCTTTCTCTTGACACCTCCCTATCCTCTGGCGGATCGGGTGTTTGTCTGTCCCTTCTCCTCGGCGGCATGGCTGAAATTCCTTCTCGCTTTTCTTCCCTGAAATATACAAACAAGAATCAAGCTCTGATACCAAGATGACGCAGCCCTCCCAACCCGCAGGTCGGAAGTCCACGCACATAGGATCCCTCTATTCCTCTGGCCCGAAGAGCTCTCTCGAACTGGCTCTTCTATTTAATTTTCGGGAAATCTACAACCACAGAAAACCTCAACGAATCTCCCTTCGCACTTCAGGAGATCTGACTTCATGACTTTACGAGTCTTGTGGTCAAGCGGCTGTTCCTTCAAACCTCCGAACACCGATATGCCGAGTTTCGATAAACGTTAGAACACTAAGGTTCTGCCTCCATAATAAATCAACAGTTCTGGAGCTTTCCCTTGATCCAACGGTCAACGCTATTTCGTGCACCGAGAGCTCGATATACAAGAGCTATATGTCTCTTCTACCTTCCAGTCTCGAAATCTTGAAAGACTTGCGTGCCTGCTCCGGGTCCCACAAACCTTGTCGGGAACCTCCACGTTCTTCCACGCGTCTCTTCACCAACTCTCTAGCGCACGTGGGATTTTTCCACCTATCGCCTCCTCGCGATCTGCTAGCCCATGTAATTTCACTATTTCAGGTATCGTGGGTCCTAGACTCGCGATCCCAACCTTATGTCACCGTGAACCCCAAATTCCTGAATCTCGAAGTTCTCTCTTTCGCGTTTCGGGGATTTGATCCGCCAACCTCTTGGCTTACCCTCGTTCATTCAAACCCTGAAATGTTGAATTGCTCGGACCCCGCCATGTGTCCAAGTATTTTCCCCACTATGAAATCTTTTGTTGTGTCGGGGTTTCGGATTTCGCAATTTCGCGAATCCAAGCGTCGAAGCTTCGGTCCTTCCACCCACGAAACCCCGAAATGGAATTTCATGAGTAGATCCAATGGTCCTCGTTGGCGTGAATCTACAACCCTCTCTCTCCTGAGCTTCTGCTTGTAGAAACGACCACCGTAACCCCCTTGCTCCTCCGCGAAATCTGACGACTCGCGGGACTTCACGAATTCTCTATGGAGAATCTCGACCGTCTGCTTCTCCCTTTAAGAACTTTTTCACTCTTAAACAAAGTGTTTTTTTTCATGGAACTTAACCGCCTGCAACACAAACTTGTGACGCCTCCTTTCAATGCCTCAAGGCACCAACCTTCTGTGCTTTTCCTCGACAACTGCGAAGACTCTATCCCTCTTGATCTTTTCTCCAACCCTGAGTCTTAAAGAAGTCTCCTACACGCACTCCTTGTGGAAAATACTTCAATTACTTCAAAGAATTAAAGTCCCTCGACTCTGCGCACTCCTTGCAGCAGCAGTCTCTCAACAGTTTTCCATGCCTTACAAACCCTGAAACTACCCTCGGCCTACACACACTTTACACGGCTCCTGTGCCTAACTGCACTTCTGAGGAAATGAGAAAAAAAACTATCCTATCTGAGCTTTCAGAGACAAACCTCTGAACCCTTTGTCAACGCACTCCTTGCAGACAATTCAACTACACTCCTTACAGGAATTCTTACTCAGATAGAGAAAGAATTGAAACTCATTTCCCTTTCTCTCTCTCAGACTTCAAACACAAATCATGAAATCATATACATAGCATATAAATCAAATGTATAACAGAAAGTAAACATCCATGAGAATAATAATCAACATGCATACACAGAGAACAATACGACACCATGAATTTGAATCGAAGCTCTTTCTATTAATTCAAATCTCTGTACATGGGTGTTTTCAACTTCAGTTCTCTTCTCTCTTCTCTATGCTCTATGCTCATAATAATCTTACA
>ML794066.1:266229-288390 GCA_009831015.1 Picea engelmannii
CTATCTACCTACATTAACTTTGCATAAATGCCTCTATCTACTTCAGATGAGAGCGGGACGCTCAAGGTCTGATTACAATAATACAAGCATGCCTCCACTTAATGACTTCATTAATATTTCAAAACATTTTCAAAAAATGTGCTCAGTTCTTTTCCAGCTGTCTCTTATCTCCGCACTGGCTCGCTGCTGGCTATGCTTGCACGCCCTTGCGATGCTCCTGCATCATGTCCCCTTGAGCTGATAAAAAAGATCATTGTTTCATGCAATCAGGTACTGGTTCCTAACTGTGATTTTATTTAGGGACTGATAATCAATGCAAAGTTGCCAACTCCTGTCTTTATTTTGCACCTGCACAATTGGGCTTCCACAAGGTGATGAGTTGGGTCGGATGTGCCCCTTATGGAGCATTTCTTGGATCTGATGCTTGATCTCCTCATTTTAATGTAGAGAGTAATGATAGATTGTCCCATTGGGTAGTGGTGCAACACGGGTCAGATCGATGGGATGCTTGACCTAACAGTGCAGAGGTACCCCAGTAGGTGATGAGAATATGTCTTTGTATTCTTCCATGACCTTATCCACTTGCTTCTGCTGCATGGAGAGGTCATTTGCAGAGGCCATGGATGCGGCTGTAACCTTTCTCTCATTTTGAGAGAGAATCATGAAGAATAGAAACTTCTCATTCTAAGAAATGACCTTCCTTCATTTCTTGGCATAGATCAAGGAAATAGCACTAGATGGGACTACCTCAGGTGTTCTGTAAAATTTAATATTCAAACTAATAATAACACTGCGAGGCCTAGACTCATATGGTTGGCCCAAAATAACATCACAAACTTCAAGGGGAGAAACATCACACAATACCTCATCTTTGAATGGCTTGATGTCATATGATAGGTGGCACTGTTGGCTGATGCGAAGATCACTTCCTTGACGAAGCCATTCAATGGTGTAGGGATGCATGTGCGACATTATTGGTAGGGCTAGCCACTTGACAACCTCTACTGAGATGAGGTTCTTCTGGCTACCTCTATCAACGATGAAGTGCAACGGAGTGCCTTTTACCCACATCTATGAATGAAAGAGGCCCTCACTTTCCTATGGGTCATCAGGTTCATAAGTATGGATATTGGTGGTAGAAACGGTGGCACTGGGTTCTGTATCAATCATCTCTCTTCCCATTTCTATCTCTAACTCGGAGTCGGAACCCGCATCTGATTCAGATTCTTTTACCTCGGCCACCAATGACATCTTTGAGTGGAAATAAACGATGTTATGTTGGGGGATCTTATGGAAGTCGCACCACTTCTCAGTATCATTCTTCATCTTCCCATTGTCCTTCTTTGGTTATGGCTTGGATTGGTTGTTCTGAGGTTTCCCATATTTTCTCTATCCTTTTTTCTGCGGGTTGGGGTTTCCCTTTCCCTGCTTCTATTATGAGGGTTTCCTAGCCCCAAACTGTCGCGTATTTTGTTTCATTTTTTGCTCGATTTTGACAGCACATTGATAGGTCGTGCCCAAGGAAGAGATGCCCAAAAACTCCATTTTTTTCTGGTTGTATCTATTCATAAAGTAGCAGTACTTGAGAACCAGATGTCACTCAGAATATTTGATACCCATATTGGTGCGCAAGGTATGGAAGACATTAGTGAACTCTGGCACTGTTTGGTATCTTTCTTGTCATAGTGTTGTCCATCTTATATATAATTCGTCATAACTTCCAACAGGTTAGAATTTTTCCTTAATATCATCCCTAAAGGAGCCCCAAGTGGGTGAAACTGCAAATAATGTGGATCCCTCTATTTCCTTTTTCTCACAGAAAGTCTCCCGCCAATCTTTAACATGGGGGACGACCTTGAGGAGCACAAATGTAATATTTTCTCTATCGTAAAATTTGTGGATAGAAAAATACCTTTCTAGAAGGTTTAACCATTTATCTATAGCATCGACATCTATTTGACCTTCAAATATAAGAATATCAAATTTATCTATACCTTGAAGGGGGTGGCGCCTCTGCTCTAGGTGGATGCGTTGCTTGTTGGCAACTGTCGAAGTATTTATGCAAAGTTATCCATCATCTCATTCCTCTGCCACTTAAGGGATTCCTCGAGCAACATTTTGAAAGCATCTCATGTCCCATCATCTTTATTGTCTCCCACCATGGGTAGTTTCTTAGGTGTGCGAGAGAAGTTTTCCTCAAGAGACACAAGCTTGAGACCCAACTCTCTATACCCTGACTGCGTCAGGGACATGCATTAAAAAAAATGACAAAGAGAAGACCGCTCTGATACCACTGATCTTTATTTATGAGAGGAATGAAATGAAACAAAAAATTTATAATATTAACACAACAAAAAAATGAACAATAACAAAGATACAATAAAAATTGTCTTGTATTAAATAAGAAATATGTTGAAAATTGTAAAATGTAGACTGAAAACAAGATTTCTAGAATGGTAGCATCTTATCTCTAGAAGAGATGTGATGGTTATGCTCATTCGCAAGAAGATGAGTACCATGAGGCTCTGAAGGCCTTTTTACAATAAACATGAATACCAAAACCCTAGACATTCAAAAACCTAACCCTAGGAGATGAAGCGCCAAAATTCATGTGGACCCCGTTGGGGTAAGTTAGTACATAAACTTCCCAGGGTCGTAGCTTTTGCATACGATCTCTATTTAGGGCACACGATATCTCATTGGAAAGGTATTGACGAGGAGCTTCATTTAGGGGGCTCAGTCACTACTAAAAATAGTAAGTTTTCTAAAAAACTGTTTTGAGCCAGTTGGATAAGGTGGTTGGCCATCGATATCCTCCTGGATCATAATCATAATCACATTCTTCTTGATATTTCTCTTCATCTATTGGGCCCTCTTTTCATGCTAGAATTTGATGGGTCATCTCAAGCATTGCACTACTTTTAGTAGAATTATGTTGAGGCTAATGCACTATAGGGGCATCCACTACAATAACAAAAATTATTAAAAGGACATGGTTAGTTATTATTCATATCATGTTTCAATAGTACAAATATCATTACTATGTTTTTTACCAAGAGGAGTAGTCAACACCACTAGTTGGATTGTCATTGATTGTTTTCCTCTCTAAGCACCCTCATCTACATGTTATTCCATTGAAACAACAAAAGTTATAGGTACACCATGTGCAAGTAATTATTTATAATTTTCATATAATACATTTTATTTTAAATACACGCATATTGTTATTGGTATGCGCACTGCTAGAATCATAGGGATATTTTCCACCATCGTCAAATGAGCTGGTGTTGCTTGTATGCTTAAAACAAATAGACATATTAATTGATGGGTAAAATCAATCATCAATATATTTGAAAAATAAACAACAACTACAATCTTCTCATTTCATTTACCATCTCGTTTGAAGGGGCAGATTATGTATGCCCCATCCTTTGTCAATTTTCCACCACTGCTCAAAATTTGAACTTCAAGCCAAGCCTCGAGTCTTCTTCGGTGGTGGCATTTTTGAAAGAATCCCCCTACATCGCATGGCATAAGATCATGAATTTTTCTTATTGGATGCAATTAAATAAAATTTGCATGATGATATGTATAATATGAAAAAATTATTTGGTATTTACTATTTCAGATTTTAATATTATGTAACCACCTTGTCCAAGTTTGTGTTGCCCATTTTTTTCTAGTCTTTCTTTGGTTTCTTTTGACATTTCTGGGATCCTACAAAAATTTTCAATTATGTTATAATATATAGAAATTTTTTCTATAGAACTAAAGAAAATTCAGCATGCTTAATTCAAAATATCATATATTACCTTCCAAGGCCAGGTGTTGTCTTCCCTTCATGTCTCAATGCACTCTCCTTTGTGTCATCATATATGTTCATTCATTCCCTCTTGGGAATGGAAAGAGGATGAGCATACTTAGGGTTATTTTTTAATTGAACCCTATATTAATCTCTGACATTTTTCAAATATGTACCGACCCTCGAGGTGATTTTGTACTTGTTGAACATATCACCAAACAGGATGACCATATGGTTTATAAGATTGTTTTTCAAATCTTTATTCCGGGAATTACACTGTGTGTGAATGGTGGGCCCAAAAATCTCTAAATACTTGTCAAGCAAGGTCCTGTAAAAAACATTGTTTTCTACAAAACAATATGATAATTAGATTAAAATAATATGAAATATGTAGGTTTCAATCAAATAGTAGGAACTATTTAAAATATTCAAAAATACCTGGGATTTGTTTTATATTCAAGGGAATATATTCAAAAATACCCAAGATTTGTTTTATCTTCAAGGGAATCAAGTTATCATCAACCAAAAACCTGATGGATATTGTTCTCGAGATTTGAACACATGATGCTTTAGGATAACAATGCTCTGGTGGAATAGAACCAATATCCTCATGATATTTTTCCTGTAGACCATCACGTGCATGGTATAGCATGTGTGGCGGGGGAATATCATGGGCCCCGAGATTTTCAGTCCTCTGAGTCACAAATAGAGAGGAAAATAGCCTCGCAGAGTATGTGGCTTGTGCTAGGACATTGTGGGGTTTGTGCATCACTGCTACCAGTAGTGTCCCCATGACCAAGTTGTCATGTCGGATCCAAAAATGCCTATAGGAAGAAAACATTTGAGTATTTCTCATATAACGGTATCAAAAAATAATAATAAATCAATATATGTTAGAAATAGTCTTTTTTTTAAATTTCACTTACCCCAAATTGATCTATATCCTTCCTTAAAAGTTTCATCCTTTGTTTTCCCTCCTCTATAAGTGGATTATACCTATCCAATTCAATGAATTTCATATTTTCCTTTCTCAAGGCCTTTTGAATTGTTTCCATTGGGTTGATGGAATCATATATTTCATCCCACACATCATCGTGCTCCAATGGTGTGCTCGTATACATTAATAAATAAGCATGTTAATTCAATTATTGTAAGCAAGAATTTATATGTAAATCATGGTTATACATGTTCTGATCTAGTTGATGCCTTCCCATGATCACCCTACCACATTATAAGATGCATGAAATTTTAGAATGTTAGAAAATAATCTAAGAAGCATGATCTATTAAAATTTATGTTAAATATATAAAAAGGAAAACATTAATTATAGGTTTGGTATATTGGTAGAACATATTTACCCCCATAATAACAATGCTTCCATCGATTTGATTCAAATCATAATCGACCAACAACCCTTCCCCTATAACTATTGTTTTCACCGCACATACGAATATCAGATTTCCTTCACACCCCTCAAACATACAATTTGGTTGTTTTCGTGTTGTCTCAGGCCTCTTATTGTTAATAATCCCTGCAATATTCCTCGATGCCTTTGGCCTTCCATCAATATACATTTTCACTCCTTTATTGTGATCATTGTATTTTGGTTGTATATAATTTGTAGTGATTGCATAACTCCACATACTTGGCATATATCAGACTAGCCTCAACCAATATCCATAGTTGAAGCATGGCCTGAAATAATCCATCAACTCAATAGGTCCTCCATCTTTCACCTTATTCCATCCATGGAGAATATAACTAGACTATGTATGAACGATGAAGCAATGTTATACATCCTCTCCTTAACAAAGAATTCAGTGTCCAACTGAGGAATTGCATTGGATACCCATCATATCACTAGATGTTTTTACCTCAAAGGAATGTCGATGTCGCCTATGCTCTCATCATCATGAGAACATGAACCTCCTTCAACAAGAAATAATTCCATGTGTTGTTGGGTATGTGTTATATTCTTTGCCCGACTAGGAACCGTGTCTACTACATTGTGTTGGGCATGCAAGGGGGTTTGAGGGGGAACCTTTAGTCCCCCCATTTAGGAGTTCGGGGGCAATGTCCTCGATAATTTTTATTTTTCCCTAGGAAACTTGTCACCTTTTTTGCCTCGATTTTTGTGTCCATTGTTGGGTGGTTTTTTGGCACATGGTTTTTGTCGATGGTTTTCTATTTCCGGTTAATGAATTAGGGTTTTTGACTAATCCAGTTCATTGGGTTAGGGTTTTGGATTTCGTTGTCTCCTATATGTATATTTTATTGTAAATAATGTATGAGTGTGAATGAATATAGAATATGTTGGTTTTCCCCATTTGGGGTTCTAGGGGAAAAATATTTGTGTAATGTGTGTATTTGCATTTGTTTCTTTTATGTTCTTTTACTGAAAATAAGCTTGCAGTAAATAATTGTACAAGGTTAAAATATACATTTGGTATCATATTTATTATTGGATTCAGAGGGATGCCTTTGTGTTAAAGGCTTTGGAAATGAGATTGTGATAAGTTTTGTTACAGTGGGAGATTTGCAGTATTGATTCTTCAGGTGAAGAGAAATGGAAAGAAGTTCAAAAATGGAGATCGAGAAGTTTAATGGGAAATTTTTTTAATTGTGGAAGCTCAAGATGGAATATTTTTTGGTGGACATAGATTAGTGGATCATAGTGGATCCAGGTACTGCACCTATAGGAACTTCAGAAGATGACTAGAAAAATTTGGATCATGAGGTGAAGAGCACAATTCGGCTATGTCTCTCAGATTCAGTATTACTAAATGTGTCAAAGGAATCTACAGCCAAATATTTATGGGATAAGTTGGGAAAGTTGTATCAATCAAGTCCCTAGTAAATAAACTATTTTTGAGAAAGAAGTTGTACAACCTAAGGATGATAGATGGAGACTCGGTGGCAGAGAATTTGAACGCCTTCAATACTGTGGTAAGTCGGTTAGTATTTGTTGAGATTAAAATTTTAGATGAAGATAAGTGTATCAAATTACTATTCTATTTACCAGACTCGTGTGATAGTCTAGTTGTGGCCATAGGTAGTAATACAATTTCCTTGAAGTTTGATTAAGTGGCCTCATCCTTGTTGTCGAAGGAGATGAGACGGGAGAACATGGGAGGACAGAGAATAGATGCATTATTTGCAAGAGGATGCTCCCAGGAAAGAAATATATCTAAGTCTTCAAGTGGGAGATCTAAGTCTAAAGGTATATATAAATCTCCTGGAAAGTTTGTAAAGATATGTTGGAGATGTGGAAAAGAAGGTCACTACAAGAAGAAATGTATATCTAAAGTTGAGAAAAAGAAGGGATCTAAAGAAGCTCCTTCTACAGAAGAAAATACCTCCAAGGAAGAAGGAGGGGATGTGTACTTGGCTTCTTCAAGAAAACATGCATATCATGAGGCATGGTTGGTTAACTCAGGTGAATCCTTTCATATGACTCCCCACAGGGAGTGGTTCTCTGAATATGAAAGGTATGATGGAGTTAATTTTTCCTAGGTGATGACTCGACAACCAAAATCATAGGATGGGGAAAAGTCAAGTTGAGGCTCATAGATGGAAGGATTAGAAAACTACCTGGTGTTTTTCACATCCTAGGATTGGCTAGAAATTTGATTTATGTAAGCAAATTGGAGGATGCAGGGGTAAAAACAATATTTGAAAAGGAAACCTGCAGGATGGTTCGAGGAGAAATGGTGTTGTTGAAGGGAGTTTGGTTTGGAACTCTATATAAGCTGCAAGCAATAACTATTAGTGATGGGTGTAATATTTCCATTGTTCCTGATATTGGAGTTGAAGAATAAATAAATCCTACAGTCTTTGGAGAAAAGGTTATGTTGTGGCATCAAATATTGGGGCATATTGGAGAGAAGGGTCTTTGACTACTACACGGTAAAGGTATGTATAACTTCTCTCTGGATTTTTATTTCTATGAAAATTGTTTATATGGGAAGCATAATCAGGTAAGATTCCCATCTGGTGCAACAAGGGCAGAAGGAATTTTACAGCTAGTTCACAGTGATGTGTTTAGACCTGTGTTGGTTCAATCATTTGGAAAATTTGTGTAATATGTCTCATTTATAGATGACTTCTGGAGGAATACTTGATATATTTTATTAGGAATTAATATGAAGTCTTTGACAGGTTTAAAGAGTTTAAGCCTCTTGTTGAGAATCAAATAGATAAATGAATTAAGGTGTTGACGACGGATAATGGTGGAGATTTCTATGGGAATGAATTTGAATAATTATGTCAATAGAATGTCGACGTTTCAGATCCAAATCATAATAATAATTAAGATTACAATGAAGACAAAAACATTAAATTAATAATAATTCATTATAATCCTTAAAACCAAAACAACCAAAATAAGAAACCCTACTCAAACAAACAACAATCAGAATAAGAAACCCTAATATTAATTCAAACAAACAATTAACTCTATTAAATATTTAGTTTATACCTTAAACCTTAGATTAGTTAGAATATACCTCAACCCTAAAATAACTCAAATAATACCTAATAACTAAACACTTGAACACAAATTAAGATTAGTATAAACCTTAAATAAACAAAATAAGAAACCCTAAAAATCATAAAACAAAGAATTTAATTTACTAAATAATTCTACAAAAAACTTAGCCGACACCTAATTTTTTTCCCACATTTCCAGAATGTATACCAGTGCTTCCCATGTTTTTAACCCAAGATTAATGTCTTGAAGATGGACCCTGATTTGGATCCGAAACGTCGACAGTCTATTGACAATACTGTGGCTATTCCGATCAAAACCAAAAATATCAACCACAGAAATATCATTAATTTGAATAATTCTATGTGGTATAGCAAGGCACAATACTACTCCAAATACACCTCAGTGGAATGGAGTTGTAGAAAGGATGAACATGAAGATGATGGAAAAATCAAGGTGCATTCTCAGTGGTGGCGGGTTAGGGAAATAATTATGGGTAGAGGCAGTGGGTATTGCATGTTACCCGGTCAACAAATCACCCTCGTCATCACCGGATGACAAGACACCACAAGAGGTATGGACTGGTAAGAAACCTTCTCTTACACATCCCAAGGTATTTATCTATGAGGCCTATGTTCATGTTCCAAAGGAAAACGTGAGATAGTCGAGATGTTGTATTTAGAGAAATAAAATATGTTGTCAAACAGGATGTCCTACCAAGTAAGAAAGAACTAGAGAAAATAGAGTTTGATTTAAAGGATGATGAATCAAACTCTACAGAATAATAAGATCCTCATACTCCAGTATTGAGGAGATCGGTTCGGGAAAGAAGGAAACCAGATAGGTATACTCCACCTAATTTTAGTTCAATTTTGTTTTGTCTATTACTGATGATGATCCTAGAACTATCAAGGAGGCAGTGGATTCATAGGATGGAAAACTATGGGAAAAGGATATGGATGAATAAATGAATTCCTTGGACAAGAATGAGGCTTGGGATCTAGTGGAGTTGTCAATTGGAAGAAATCCCATTCGCAGCAAATGGGTATTTAAAAATAAGTTGAATGCAGAAGGAAAAGTGGAGAAATACAAAGCTCAGCTAGTAGCAAAGGGTTATTGCCAGGTTGAGGGAATTGATTTTGGTGATATTTTTTCTCTTGTTTCCAAGTTAAATTCTATTAGATTTATGTTATATGTTGTTTTTTCATTTGATTTTGAAGTAGAACAAATGGATGTGAAGAAAACATTCCTACATGGGGATGTGGAAGAAGAAATATATATGAAGCAGCTAGAAGGATTTGTTGTGAAGGGAAAGAAGGAGTTGGTATGCAAGATGAACAATTCCCTTTATGGTTTAAAACAAACACCAAGGATGTGGTATCAAAAATTTGATACTTATATGTTGGGACAGTTGGCTTCACAAGAATAAAAGAGGATCATTGTGTGTATTTTAAATTAATTGGTGATCATTTGATTTATTTGGTCATGTATGTGGATGACATGTTGCTGATAGGAAACAACAAGAAGATTATCTGGGATGTGAAAACTAAGTTGTCCTCTAAATTTGACATGAAGGATCTTGGTGCTGAAAATTTTATTTTGGGAATCGAAATTAAAGGAGATCAGAAAAACATGAAACTTTGGTTAAATTAGAGAAAATATGTGGATACAATATTGCAGAGGTTTAATATGTAGGAATGTAAACTGGTCAGAGTCCCTATTCATGTTGGTGTAAATTTATCTACAGATCAATGTACCAAGACACAGAAAGAGGAGGAGGACATGTCTTGTGCTCCATATGTGAGTGTAGTTGAACGTTTTATGTATGCAATGGTCTGTACTAGACCGTACATTGCACATGCAGTGGGATTTTTTATCGGGTATATGCCAAAACCATGAAAGGAGCATTTGGCAATAGTAAAGAGGTTTTGCAGGTATTTGTGTGGCACCATTAGCTATGGATTGTGCTATCAAGGAAGACCAGGATTGGATAGAGTGCTGGAAATACATGGCTTTATGGATGCAGACTGGGTTGGAGATCTGGATCGTAGGATATCTATAAGTGAGCATGTGTTTAACCTGTTTGGAAGAGAAATCAATTGGATGAGAAAAAGATAGTCTGTAGTGGCACTTTCAACTACAAAAGTTGAATACATGGCAGCCATTAATGCAAGCAAGGAAGCAATATGGTTAAAAATATTGTGTTTAGGTATTGAATTGGTACAACAAGTTGTAGGGATATATTTGATATTTATAGTGTAATTTTTCTAATGTCAAACTTATCATTCAAAGAAAAAGCATATTGATGTTCTGTATCACTTTGTGAGAGACATGGTTGAAGAAAAGAAAGTGTCGTTGATGGTCGAACACACTTTAAAGAATGTTGTAGATTCATTAAAAAAATATGTGAGCACTGAGAAGTTATCTTGGTGTAGAGGATTTGTGGGCATTGTTTCCTTGGATTGTTGACTATGTAACCCTTGTAACCCCTTGTATGCAAATAAAACATCAAGTGGGAGAATGTTGGGTATGTGTTATATTCTTTGCATGACTAGGAATAGTGTCTACTACATTACATCGGATGCACAAGGGGATTTGAGGGGCGTCCATTAGAACTACCCTTCAGGGGTTGCAGAGGCTGATATCCCCCATGCACGGGGGTTCGGGGGTAGCGCTCCTGAGAATTTTTTTTCCTCAATAAACATGTCATCTTTTTTTCCTCATTTTTTTATGTCACCTCGATTTTTGTTTCCATTGTTGGGAGTTTTTTTAGCACATGGTTTTTTGCCAATGGTTTTCTATTTCCGGTTAAGAAATTAGGATTGTTGACTAATCAAGTTCATTAGGTGAGGGTTTTGGATGTCGTTGGCTCCTATATGTATATTGTATTGTAAATAATGTACGAGTGTGAATGAATATAGAATATGTTGGTTTTCCTGATTTGGGTTTCCAAGGGAAAAACATTTGTGTAATGTGTGTATTTTTCATTGTATCTTTTATGTTCTTTTACTGAAAATATGTTCGCAGTAAATAATTGTACAAGGTTAAAATCTACATGTTCCTACAGACTTTTTGTCTGACCTTTTCTCCTCTAGTTGATCTTGACTTGTAAGACGTGATGGAAATAACACTTTCCCCCTTCCCTCCAGAAGTTCCCTCATTTGAGGGTGATAGGTATGACATGTACCTTTTCAGTTGTACCTAAACTCCATTGAATGAGAAAATGTAGTTAGCAAATAGACAATAGTTGCACCACTTATTCCTTTCTCATTCTAAAACTCAATTCACTATTGGAAACATTGTATCTAAATTTACCATTCATTAAAATGTATTCATCAACTTCTCTTCTTAGTTTTTAAATCCCATGAATGACACTCTTTGTAAAATGTTTTCAACATCCAATGAGAGAAAGTGAATCAATTCCATTTTGCTCAATTATGACAAGGCCACAACCATTTTGGTGGCACCAGCAGTCATATTTTGCATCATGCTAACTAGAAGTATTGAAACTTCTCTTTTAGATGCAGCTGAACATCCATATGGTTTTCCATTTGTAGGCTCTTTTCCATTATCCAAACAAACCAAACACCTTTTCTTAGAAAAAACACCCACATTCTTGAGTTGCATCTTCAGGCATTTCTTTTTATAGGAACTTTTCTACCTTAGTAAACTTATATCTCTTGGAAGAAAATGGTGTCTCAATTTTAAATCTTTACATTATAAAACTTTGAGTTTGCATAGTGTTATTAATTATACTAGATACTAGTGATGATGATCTCCAGTGATAGGTATAGGATTCTAAATATAATTGGTGAATGTTAATCTAAATGTTTTTTTGTCTTATGGTATATATATGTTTTCCATTTCCCCATAATACGTTATTCAACTTTTATGAAAATTTGACCTATCTGTTTCCCACCATATCCATTTCATTGCAATTTAGATTTTCCTAAAAAGTAAGCTACTAATAAATTTATTCAAGTTAGAAAATTTCTTAGATCATAAGATGATAAATCCAATCATCTTGAAATCTTTTGGCACTATTTTGTAAACCCAAACAAGTAATTCGGAAGATGATGACATCAAAAAAGTTGAAGGTTGCACAAAGTTAAAATATGACCACATCATAGTATACCAACAAATATTAATCCACTAATACACAATGAAATGATTTTCTCTTATGTCACAACAAAATACATTTAGTGGGTCCTAGTAAAATTTATTAGTCATGTCTTTGCATTCACTATTTCCAAATAGCGTGGATGTTGTATTGGTGGAGTTTGTCGTTCTTCTAGCCTACCATAAGGAACACAAGTGGATGATATAATGGGCACTCAACTGCCCAATATTGATATTTCAGTCAGCTTCAAAAGAGTGTCTATGCAAGGAGGGAGTTTTGGTAACCATGGTGTCTCAAAGGCCCTACATAATTTCATGTTGAAAGTGGTTCACGAGGTAAGAAATCTCGCCTAATGAATTACCCATTAATATTGAAGTTAATGAATATTTAGTTTCTTAAGAAAATTTGGAATAGCATACCCTATTAGGGTATTGTAAATCCCAAAGTTGCATGTGGAATTGGAGGGTTAAGTTCTAATGTGATTTCATCGCTCTAGTCCATATACAATATATCCAAGGTTTCACATGGTTTAGCACTATATACACAATGGGTTTCATCAGATTATGAGAACTTTCTCTTTTTAGTATTTCTCCTACTTTCTAGGAGCCAAAATTTTGAGAACTACATGTCAGAGTCAGCTACATATTCTTAGTCCTTTTTAGTTCACAATACCTACAAGCTTTGTTCCAGTGACATGCAAGGGTATTTCATTACCGTGAAACTATTATTTTAAACAGTCATGACTACATGGCTGGAATTTTGAAACAAAGAACATATCCAGGGCTCATGAGATAGGTTTGGTTTGTGAGGTATCAATAGTGACATCATTGAGATAGAGAAAATTGTTCTTCTAGTTATTCTTGCTATCTTTGTTGGTTCGATTTAACTTGATAGACATGGATGCATGCACGTTGATTTTCTGGGAAAAGTAAAAAATGGAAATCATATCAAGGGAAGGTTTCATGCATGAGGAGTTCCTTAACTTTCTCTCCTATTCCAGCTAGCATGTGTTCCATAAAACCCTCTTCTCCACACCTTGTATGAGCATATCTCTAGAGGATTTTTTTCCTAGAGCGTTCACCCTCACGTTTTGTCTTATTTAAGTATGCATGTTGCCTCCTTTTTTAGAATATTCTACCTACATGTTGTTGTATGCATGGAGATGATTAATTAATTAGAAGAAAATTAAAAAAAATTATAGGAACACCCTAGAATAGCTTATTTCTAGTTGCTCTACTAATTATTTTTAGACAACAGTGTGCATGTGATGAAGGATCATCTTTGGCCTCAAGAAATCTGCATCAACCCAAACATATTTCAAGTTTAAGCTAATAAATTATAGGAAGGAATAAGTGTCAATTTCCCATTGTTGCAACATGTTTATGTTGCACTGAAACAGTTGTTGCAACACATGATGAAATAGTTGTTTCAACACATGTTGCAATAGTGGTTGCAACACATGTTGGAATAGTTGTTGCAACACATGTTGTAACAATTATTGCAACACATGATGAAATATTTGTTTCAACACATGTTGCAATAGTTGTTGCAACACATGCTGGAATAGTTGTTGCAACACATGTTGTAACAATTATTGCAACACATGCTGAAATGGTTTCTGCAACACATGATGTAACGGTTTCTTTAACACATGTTATATCAATTGTTGCAACACATGCAGTAACAATTGTTGCAACACATACTAAAATAGTTTGTGAAACACATGTTGTAACAATTTTTGCAACACATATTGAAATAGTTGTTGCAACACATGCTAAAAAAGTTGTTGTAACACATGTTGTAATAGTTATTGGAACACATGTTTTAAAATGTTGTTGTAACACCTATGTGACATATTTAAAGGCATGGAATATCACTCCAATCAAGGTGTTTCTCATCTTGATTTTATACATGGTAGATATTGCAAGTAAAGAAACTCTACTTTGGGAAGAGTGCGCCTTGATGATCCTTATGATTATAATACTAATTATTACAAGAAAATGAAAGAAAAATAAGGAAGGTCTTCACCCCACATGTAGGTATATTGGGATGATTCTTTTTGACAACTTTTAGGAGCTCTTCACCACCATCTTCCATCATTTTGAGCTTGAAAACACTTCCATTACTGCTTTCCAAAGATTGAAAGGTGATCCCTTGGTGTATTGTGTATTCATTAATATATCTGATGAATTTGACTATGCAGTTTTCTAGCTCTTTGGATTTCACACTTGCTTCCTTAGAAAAATCATGTGAGAGATCTTGTGTTGTTAATTTTATGCACTAGTTTTGAATCTCTTTCACTAAAGGACCATATTCTCTTTCTCATGCATTTATTTTGAATTTCTCTTTCACTCAAAGTGCATATTCTCTCTCACTTGTTTCCATTTTTCTACTAACATTCAAATTAAATAAAACAATCCCATTTTATGAAATTTTATTTCTAATTTTTACCCTGCTCTTAGGGGTTTTATGGGTGCTTGAGGGAAGCTTAGTGTGTTAAATTATCCCAAGTTTATATGCATATTTAAATTCATAAATAACAATACAAAAATATTATGGACACCCCCTAGTGGTTATAAAACACCAGCCAGAATGAAGAGACATATCACAGTGAGAGGGTTAGATTACCTATAGTTACCTCACTGACATGTCCATATTATTATTCCACATTTGCATGATAACAAGTATTTGTAGGTTGCATACTACCAGTATTTGTGAGTAGTCCCTAGGTAAAAGAGCCTTGGAAAACCCATGGCTAGCTATGTACAATCATTCATATCCTAAGTAAATTATTTTTACAATTTACATGAGGAAGAAATTCACTCCCATGAAGCATTCACTTGCATCCCCTAGATGTGTCAAAATACCCCTAGTCATTTTCTTAGAATGTCGTGAGTTTTTCTCTGTAGAAAAAGTTCCCCAACTAGATTGCTTGTATAGGTTGAATTCATGGGGTCCTCAATGCAATTTTGGATTTTTCTAGAACTATTTTCACCCATTAAAAAAATTGTTTTCCTTGAGCCTATTAGATTCTTCAACCAGGCCTAGAAAAAGGTTTTCCTCATAGTTAGCTTGTCTAAATATTTGTGGTTTTAAAGGGTTAGAAAAAATTACCAATTTTGGTGGCATTTTTATTCTAGTTGGGGTCTCTTCTGTCACTCGATATAGGGCCTCCTCTATCACTCCTCTATCGCACTATGGGATAGGGTTTTTGTTCTCTATCGGTTCTTTGTTTTGGAGGCTAGGGCCGTCACTCTCTATCAGTCCTCTATTGGTGGGGATAGGGTTGTTTCTCTATGTAGGTCCTCTCTTGTCTCTTGCAGTTAGGTTTAGGGTCATAATTTGTTGTTTACTACTTTCGGGATCTTGAATGCGGTGAGGCAAGGGTTTTTGTTTGGCTTACGTTTTTTTTTTCATTTGGTAATTCATATAATACATATAATATATTATATATATTTTATATATTATATACATATATAAATTATATATAACACATTTAATAAACTATTATATGTTATATAATTAATATATATAATAATGATTACAACTCATATCCTCTAAAACACTTCCCCTCTACTAGAAATTGTTGGAGTTACTTCACACACACCTAGGATTTATTTTTTCTAAGTTTTTTCCTTTTTTATTAGTCATAATTAGTCATTATCCAGTCTCCTGTATTTTAGGGGAGAATATTCCACCTGGAGAATATTCTCTTTCAGTTGACACTTCAGTTTGACTAGTTGACTTGAGTTTAGATGTTGCATTGGTTTTTTCACCATGCAACATTGGGATCATCACCATGCTAATGCGCACTTGCCCTGAGATCATCACTAGACTTATACATTACCCTTGATTTCCTGATTTAACTCCTCACTACTCTCTATTCAGTCAGTTAACTGAAGACTAGTTGTTGACTAGTTAACTCAGCTAGGTGGCAGTTCACTCTCGTAATTGCCTGACATACTAGACTAGGTGGCAGTTCACTCCCGTAACTGTTGGTGTGTGTCCATATCACTCTAGACCACCACTATGGCTCATTATTTACTCATGTATCCTATATATATTGTAAATTATTCACTCTTTGAGTGTGGAATACAGTTAATGAGAATTCTTCCATTCTTTCTCTCCTTCTTTTTTCCCAAATTCTCTCTGCAAATGTGTGTATTATTTTAGCTAGATCTATTATGTGCAGGTTCAACACATTTACATGGTATCAAAACTGACAGACTGCTAAGAAAAAGTTACACCAAATTATTTTTGCAGGTACTGAAAATTGAAGACAACAAAAAGATGGATTATTCGTCGAAAATACTTCTCACGCCTCATAACTATTTGGAATGGAAGCCAAAAATTATGCTTCTACTCAGATGCAGAGGCTTGTACCAAATAACCATGGCAATGGAATTAGAGCCTGGTTCTGCCGATGAGAAAAATGATTTTCTCAACAGACAAGATATGGCCATAGGATGTATCCTCTATTTTATTTCTCCCGAAATTCTCCATCAAGTATATGATGACTCAAAAGAATTCACTCCAAATGATTTATGGAGCAGATTGGAGGTTTTATTTGGGAATAAGGAAGAATGCATGCAAAATGTTGACAAGATAGAGAATGTAGAAAAGCCACTAGAAGATAAATCATCTCAGTTTGAAGAGTCTTCTACACAAGTATCTACAAAAATTTGTATTACATCAATTTAAGATGATGTCTACTCCATTTAAGATTTGTTTTCTGAAATTCATGTGGAATATATATGGCATGCATCTCAGGAGTCAACATGCAGATACTTTTCCATGCACAATGCATGCATCTCAGGAGACAAAAAGGGAGTCGCGCACATCATACTCAATTATTATATTTTATGAGAACAATTTTTAGAAAACAATTGGATATTTTAATTCCTCTCAGAAAAATATCCAATTTCAAAAAATAGATCGTTCGAAACAGAGTCCGGGAAGTGAAGTTATGATTGTTTCAAAATCAACAAAATTTCAGCATTTTTCCAGAAATGGTCGCACAGTTTTCAAAGTTTTATCCAAAATTTATTTTGATATTGTTCATTACAAGAAGTGAAAGTGGATATGTGTGGAAATATCAATGATGCATCTACTTCATCAGATCCATGCAGACATCTACATTTTCAACGAGCACAAACTTGCACAGTTGCAAGGTCTTCTTTGAGTGAAGGACATGGTTGCTTAGCAACTACTTTTTGTTCCTTCTCATTTTTATTTTTTTTATGCATTGTAATTTGAGGGGGGGGGAGGGTTACCATGAGGTTTTCCCTCTTTCCTCATTTATTTTAGTGTATCTTTTGTACTTGGGTACCTAACATGGCCTTGTTTCTGGGACCCAATCTTTATTTTCACCATAGTGATGTTCAAGGGGGGTGTTGGAGTTATTTCACACACACCTAGGATTTATTTTTCCTAAGGTTTTTCCTTTTTTATTAGTCATAATTATTCATTATCGAGTCTCCTATATTTTAGGGGAGAATATTCCACCTGGAGAATATTCTCTTTCAGTTGACACTTTAGTTTGACTAGTTGACTTGAGTTTAGATGCAACATTGGTTTTGTCACCATGCAACATTGGGATCATCACCATGATAATGCGCATTTGCCTTGGGATCATCACTAGACTGGCGCATTACCCTTGATTTCCTGAGTTAACTCCTCACTACTCTTTGTTTAGTCAGTTAACTGAAGACTAATTGGCTAGTTAACTCAGCTAGGTGGCAGTTCACTCCCATAACTGCCTAAGAGACTAGACTAGGTGGCAATTCACTCCCGTAACTGTTGGTGTGTGTCCAGATCACTCTAGACTGCCACTATGGCTCATTAGTTACTCATGTATCCTATATATATTGTAAATTATTCACTCTTTGAGTGTGGAATATAGTTAATGAGAATTATTACATTCTTTTTCTCCTTCTTATTTCTCTATTTCTCTCTGCAAATGTGTGTATTATTGTTTAGCTAGATCTATTATGTGCATGTTCAACACATTTACATAAATAACACCGATAACCCCTAACACTTGATCACGATAGCCCATATCTAATATAAAACCTAACCATAATACTATAACCATTACAAACCATAAAATTTATAACCTCTAATGCCTAACTCTTATAAATCATGTGAACACTTAACTCTATAATCCCTATTGTTATAAATACCTAAACATTACAACCCTTAACCCTTATCGACCTTATATTATAACACCAAAAACCTATCCTAATGAATATAAACCCTACAACCCAATTGTCAATCCTTAAAACTCCAAACCTATATACCCATAATCCCAAACCAAATGATGAAGATGATGATGAGGAGTAGGACGTTGAAAATATTGATTATCAGTGGTGAGGACGACGATGATGAAAATTTTCATGACGATGACAATTATGATGATTTGATGATGATGATGAAAATGGAAATGAGGATGATGATGAAAATGATGATCATGATAATGGTCATGATGATTATGATGATGACAAAAATGACAATGTTGATTATGGTGATGGCAATGATGACGACAATGACAATGATGACGATGAAAATGATAATGATGATGATGACGATGACAATGATGATGATGAAAATTATAATGATGATGATGATGACAATGATGATGAAGAAAATTATAATGATGATGATGATGATGTTGACAATGATGATGATGATTATGATGACTAGGATAATGATGATGACAAAGAAAAAAAATGTTAATTATGGTGATGATAGTGATGACAATGATGACGATGACAATGAAAATCACAATGATGATAAATCTGATGACATTGATGATAACGATGATGATGAGTAGGACACTGACAATGTTGATTACCAGCGGTGAAAACGATGATGAGGATGAGTATGATGACAATGATCACGACGATGATGATGTGATGATGATCATGACAATGGAAATGGCGATGATGATGACAATGATGATAATGGCGATGATGATGATGATGATGATGATGACGACGACGATTGCGACAATGATGAATATGAAGATGATGATGAAGACAACAATGATGATGATTATGACAATGACCATGACCATGACCATGACTATGATGATGATGATGAAAATAATGATGACCATGTTGATTATTGTGATGACAATGAAGACAAAAATGATGATCATGATGACAATGATGATGATGACGACACCACGACAACAATCATAATAGTGATGAGGAGAAAGAGGAGGAGGAGGATGAAATTTTTAATTATGATCATGGAAATGATGAAGACGACAACAATGATTATTAACCCATAAAAATAAATACTTTAAAGAGAATAAATCATATAAAGTATATAATCACATACCTCCTACATTTCAACATTTCTCCAATATCATTCATCATCTTCTTCATCATCCAACTCTACATCTATATCATCTAGTTCAGAATCGACATTAATGAAAGGATAGACCATATAAACATCGTCATAAATATCATTTTCGATAATATCATTGTCAATATAATCATCGAAAACATTGTCATCTACATTTGGCTCAACTTATTTGACTTCTTCATCTAATAGTACATATATTTCATTATCCTCTTCATCGTCTTATTCTTCAATATCATTTTCTTCTGGTAAATTATACTTCACATAACTTCCCCTTGGATCATATCTAACTACATACGACCAACTTGTGTTACCTCGAACCTTTGAATAAAAGACTTGCTCACATTGTCTTGGATGAACATAATTTTTTGTACCCGACTCAAACTTCATTGTATTAACCATGGTAAATCCATTGCCATGCTCAATAATAGTTCTATCAGGATCATGTTCATTCATCTATAAGTTGTACCATTTGACCTCGAACGGAACTAACTTGAAGGATTTAAATTCACACTCGATTGTATCATATAAATACTCATAGTATATATTTTTTGATATTGTTGGATGCCTCTTACTTCTTGAGGAAACATTAGTGACTTGTAATACTACAGTTCTCCCACAATCAAAGGTTTTATTCTTTTCATACAAATTTTTGATACAAAATTTATGACCATTTCAACACATAGCCTTGTGGTGTGTCAACTGCAATATGATCGACACTTAGAAAAAACATTATCAATCAATGAACATGTTTAGACCTAGCAAAAATTTATAAAACAAATTACACCACATAGATTAATATATTGGAAAAAAACTAAAAGATGATGTGGGTGAATAATATACTTTCCTATTTATCTTTTAAACCATATGCTAAATAAATTTATGTCTGTGTGATATTGGTGTCTTGATTACGATGAGATTCTTTAAGAAAAGTAGCCACCCCTTCCCACGATAACCTACCATTACATTGTATACATCTATCTATCCATTCCTTCATCCAATAAATATTGTTTGTGATTTATAAATGTAGTGCATCCCACTCTCGACCAACTGTATAAAAAAAACAATAAAAATTACTAATTAGAATAAATATTAATAATTGATCATGGAAGCTAAATAAGAATTAAATAAGTACAATGCAGAAACAAATCAATATTGATGCAAAGTATTATAGATCTCTACCATCTAATTACCTTTCACTTTCCTCATTCTACCTTTCTCAACTAGGACCTCCCCTTCAAATTTTTTAATGGAATTGACATTCAAAATATGAGGCACCTTCATGAGTTTTGTTGCTAATTTAGGAAAATACTGACTAATATACACCAAGGATTGATATACCATATATCCCTCCACCATAGAGGCCTTAGGACATGCTCTTTGTCTAAAAAAATATTTCAATAACTTCAGGTGCCTCTCCACCATCCACATTGACCTCATGTGTATGGGTCCACACTTTTCAATATCCTCAACTTGGTGTATGAGGTAGTTTTATTGTGCATTGAAAAATGTTGGAGGTAGATACTTTTTCATTTCTCACATTAGTCGAGGAATTTCTCTCCTATAATATTTTATATCTTCTTTATGGATTTATTTAGATGGAAACCACCTACACATGATATAACAAATCAAATCATAGGTTTCAACAACAATGTATACACATTGAAATTAAAATAGATGTCAACAAGTTGAGAAACAAAGATTTTGCATATAATTCATTATTTACCTCATACATTTTCCAAGATCATATATAAATTGTTTTACATTTTTTTCAAAGTTGTCAAGGAGAGATAGAGGTAGAACATACTGTAACAAAAAAGGGATCATTATTTTTTGGAAAATAAAACAAAATCAAAATACTAAAAATTTGTGTATTTACCAATATAGAAATCTACCAAAATAATTACCTTAATGAATGTATGTTATTCATGAGTTTTCACCCCACCAAAATCACCTTTCTTCGTTAAGATATTCTTTATGTTTGAAACAAATCCCGTGGGAAATTTAATTTTCCAAATGACCTATTTTATAAGATTGCTTTCCTACTTTGTACATAACCATGGAAGAATATTTTTCTGTCCATTGATATTTGAATAAATCACATTTTCCAGTGCATGATTGGCTTCCTGAATGTTACAACAAATTTTGAAAAACAATTCTTTGTCAATCCTTCCATTTAATATTATCCACGATGTTTATGTTACATTCTTCCCGAAATGCATTGTATCAAACAAATGAGCTATATTTAGGTTTTAATAGTAGGGAAAACTATTGAATTGTATAGGGTAAATTTCCATTCCTCATGGAAGCCCATTAATTCCTTAACGACATTTATGAAAAATAAATGAGATTAAAATAATAATTGTTAGATATAATAAATAGAAT
>ML794066.1:288477-327353 GCA_009831015.1 Picea engelmannii
ACATAGACTAAATGCTTACCTTGATGATTTCTATTATATTCCAACTTCCATAGGTGAGATGTCATTCTTCATGGTTTTATCCTAGCCTCTTCTTTCAAACTGAAAATGTGTTTTTTTGTAGTTTGATACCTATGGCTCTTAGGGAGGAAGTATCTATACTCATCAAACACCTTCTTTCCTAGACTTGTTGAATGATGTGATTTCATCCTAGGACAACAAAATGGACATGCAAATTTACCCTTTGTTTGAAGACCTACAAGATTTTTATATGGATTAATGTCAATATTATTTATATAACAAGGAAATAATATTTAAGAAGAATGCATCATATTTTCATTAAATTACATATTATTAAAGTGTAGTAATATGTTACATACCAAAAAAATGTGTTAGCCCTGGGGCATCGTGAATTGTCCATGTAAGTATTCCATGGAATTGAAATTTATTTTTCCCTATTGGTCTAGAGATGGCGCACATAGTGATGCCATCTCACTACAGTGAGTAAATATACCCGAGCTCACCAAATGAGCTACAGTGAGTAAATATACCCGAGCTCACCAAATGGATTGACACCATCAACTACCAATGAAATCCTAACATTACGAGGTTCTTCTTTAAAAATTGGCCATCTTTCTTCAATATTCCTAAATGCATAACGATGTGCAGGAATTCGAAGAACACCATATTCACTTATGTGTCATTCATGGTAATCCATAAAATGTGAAATTCTTTGGCACCTGAACAATCATTGAAATGTGGAATTATCATAATATGACGAAGAACCTTGTGAGGCACCTTTTTTGTTACTTGATCGGTTCGATATCTATTGATTTGACATTGCAGGAATTTTCTTTCCGGTGCATATCATCCATAATATATAATATGATCATTCGTACATGCAGCAATAGCATGATACTCCATTCCAATATATTTCATAATGGCACACAATTCTTGGTATGTGCGAGGTAAATTATTCGACGGTGGTAAGAAAAAATTGTCTAACAATCTACAACATAAAAAATAACTAGTTAATGTAATTAATAGTAATCATAAATATTGCATCCTTAATTTAAGCATTAATTAACACTAAAAATAGAGAAAAATAAAGGAAACCTTCATGTATAATATGTGACAAATTATATTACGTACCTTAGGATCCGTGTGAGACAATTATTTGACATACCATTCAATACCTTCAAGTTCACCAACAACATTATAGAAGAGAGAATATTTTTTCTAGATCCTTCATAAAGGGGTTGTTTTTCCTTCTCAAGCATAGGTACATCATGAATATCATCAAATTTTTCTTCATCAATCAAAGAAAAGATTTCTTGAATCAATCTATTTGTCCCATCATCTAGCTCAATAGTATTATTGGTGTCACCTTCTTCCATAGGATTGACTTGATCTTCAATATCCATATCATCTTCCACATCTTATACAATGGTATTTCTACTACTACTAGGAATATATTTATTTGATGATAGGCACCTAGGAGGATTTATCTTTATAATTACAAACAATCAGTAACATTAGTGTATATAAAAAATATCAAAATGAAAGAAATTTTTATAAATACAATCAATACAAAGACACATGTAATGACTAAAATAACACGGGACGATATGTATACCCCCCTTCACAGTGTCCATACCTCCAACAATGTCTTTCAATTTTTTTTCTTACAAGTCTTCTTCTATCCAAGCCCTCGTATTGATTGCAAGGGAAATAACATTTCCCATCACCCTGTTCCTCTAATGCTACCCTTAACCTAGAAAGTGTCCTTTCACTCTCTTCAAGTGTGATCCTTGGCATTGGGATTTCCTATATTTACAACAAAATCCATTGAAGAAATATAAGTACAATATACGAATATATTCTTATGTATGGTACACATTTCATTGAATATTGACCCCATGTGTACAATAGAATCAAGCCATTGTTGTTATAGATTTATTAAAGTTTTATAAAAATAGTCAACAATTAATCAAGAAATCAAAACCATACATTTTTAACACATAAGTTCCAAAGTTTCACTATAAGCAAGTAATAAAATCAAACAATAAAAGAGAACTAGACCAAGACAAATTGTATAGTAATCAAATGGAATTGAGTAGGCATGTTCATACATATTTCCTAGGAAACAATTTGTGTCCCCAAATAAAAGAGGGTATAAGGGTTAGGGATCCAATGTGGGCATTTAAAAGGAGACAAAGAAATATTAAAAAATTGTAACCTTCAAAGTACAAAATACGAGCTATGCAGATAAATAATTGGATCTAAGGAAAGTAGCACATACAAAAAAGACTTATAATTCATGTAATGAACAATGAGCATAAAAATATTTTATAACCATTACACCTACAAAAATATAGTAGAAATAACTCATCTCTGTTAGTATTTCGACAAACATTGACTATGTCAAATTTGACCAAGTCAATGGCCATTAAACCATTTTCAAACGAGTAGTTGGCATTATCTAAGTTCATTGAAAGATCGATGAAATATCATCACAAGATCAACGCACTAGCGTTACAAGATCAACATATATATAAGGTTTTCGTAAGTACGACGTTCATAGGGGCGCCAAGAAAAAAAAGAGATTAAAATTTTAATAATTATGTCGTAATTTGTGATGGCATGATTAATTTTATCCTTATTGTTGGAATATCTTGTCGAATATTGACCCCATGTGTAGTAGTGGTGGAACCCCACAGGGAATTGACGTTGTGATGATGTGGATTCCACATGGTAGTGTCGGGGATCCATGTGGTGAGTTTTAAGTAGGAAAATCCTTGTTAGTGGTCCATGGTGATGGGGCATGGGACAAAGGATAGATGGAGGATATTTATGAGTTTGAAGAACTCTAGATTCATATATTCAAAAATATGGAGATCCATAAGTTTTGAAAAATGGGCCTTTTTCAAAAGGACTAGATTTGGATGCCACATTAGCAAGCCACCTTAGCAGCCATGTTGATAGCCACAACAGTAGGAGGTGACTATGTCGGCATCCACAGGATCACCAAATGAACATAGGGTATTATTGGCGACGGAAGTCACTCCTGGATTGCTAGCAGGAGCAGATCCCGACGCCCATCAGTTTTATTTCATGATGGTTTATACATGGGGGTGACCGAATGGAAGCCAACTCAAAACAATATCGTTCCAACTCCGAAACTAGGCTAGGCATGCATGGGTGAATAAGGTCTTATATAAACTTCAGACAATGAGTTGTAGTATAGGGTGAACAAGCGGAAGACTTATATAAGAGGAAAGCAGAGGTCTGTTATAAACATCGGGTCCGTAACAGGCTGTAGAAGAAGACGTTCGAAGGCAATATCATCTTACATTCAAAGCAAAACCAGAGAATGCAATCATGCAACAATGAACCTTTCATCATAACATAACTACAATGATTCACGAGAATCAGTCAATCACAAATTCTCTGATATGAGAGGAAAACATAGATGGGATAGGAAGACTGTTTGTCATAAAACAAGAAATCTCAAATACAAATGCATACCCAGAAAACTAGAATATTTGTTAAAACTTTACAGTAGGGAGATCTGCTCTACCATCGATAGATATAAAAATGGCAAAAATGTCTACATATACTCAGAACAACCATAGCAACAAAATCGAGATGTTGCATTAAGAGATTTACGTCTGCATGGCTTCTGACAATCTGCACCTGTAGTCCCTGAGGGATCATCCACCTATGGCAGACGCAATCGGACTTCTGACAGTTCTGCAGGTGAATCGACGTGTCCTTAATTCGCCGCCGGACTTTCCCATTATGGTGGAGAATATGTATAGCCACCACCAACTACCTTAATAACTACTTCATTGGGATCGAGAACGACGCGATTGACTCGGCACCTTTGGGACGTGGAAGACTCCTCGCACTGCCACCTGGAATAACTGAGCGGCTTGATGAATAGGCGTGGGGGGCCAGCGCGAAGGGTGGGGCGCATAATGGGAGTGGTGGCACCAAGACTATGAGGGTGAGATGAGAAGTGATGAGGTGCGGGAGATGTGGCAGGGGAAGGCATGCGGCGAAAGGCAATAAGCGGAAGGAGGTAGGAGGTGAAATGTGATGGGCACGATAAGGCTGATGTGGAAGTGAACGGGACAAATAGAGGGTGGTGAGTGGATGATGAGGTGTCGGGAGGGACCACATGGATCAGAAGAAGGAAGGTGGACAGATGCTGGAGGATGAGGAAGGGCTAAAGGGAGTGAGCCCCATCGCACGGCCAGGAGGGGAACAGATGGCAAGGGGAAGGATGGTACAAAGATGACATGACAGGAAAGGGGGCCCATGCGGGTTAAAAGTAGAGCAGTTGAGAAGGATGGGATTGTCCGAATGCCGTTGATCTGGGCGCGCTGATCCCGACCATTGGGAAGATGTGCGCCTGATTCTGGATCCCCCCCCTCTGCCTAAAGGTAGAAAGGCGGGGGGGTCTAGAATTGCCCTGTGCGCCGTTGATCTGGGCACTTTGATCGTGGCCATTGAAGAGGTGTGCCCTCAATTCCGGACCCCCCCCCCCCTGCTTAAAGGTAGAAAGGCAGGGGTGCTCCAGAATCCCATGTGCGCCGTTGATCCGGGCGCGCGAATCTCTGCCGTCCAAAAGTGCTGACCGCTTAATCACAAGCGCATTTGCGCCCCGAACTTACATTAAATGGGTTTTTCACCCACTCCTTCGCATTATAACCCCCCTTACCAAAAATGTCGCTAACATTAGGCTCCATGGGGGATAGAGTCATCCCTGTGATGCTCTAAGAACTCATTCCGCAGCTTCAGTGCCTTGCTATTGGGCTATGGAGTCAAGCTCAAAACACCCGCTTCTGAAGATATAGGCCGAAAAGTAAAGCAAAGCAAACAAAGATACATGCTCAAAGGAGCTTATTTATATACAGTCCTAAACTAATAAAAAACTTTACATGGGGCTAGGTGAAAGCAGACTTCCACCACAACCATTCAAGTAACTTCATGAAGGGAAGCTCTTGCCTTCTGTCAGTGATCACAAATAGTTGATGTAACCGTGACAGCAGAACGGTTACACTCTTCAACTTCTCCTTACAAGTTGAAGTTGAGATGGGATATGGTGGCTCCAAAGCATGAGGGAAATGCCACTTCATGTATTTGCTGACAGTGTCATCAAATGAGTGGCCACTTCCAGGAAATGGGCGACAGACAGCCTCTTCTGCTACACAATTGTTCACCCGCGGCCGAATATCTCTGATAAGAACAGGTGGGTGAATAACTGAAGTAGGCTTGCTAATCTCAGGTGGTGGCGGCTCACTGACTGGTTCTGAACAAAGGGCAGACTACTCCTCTGGTTCTTTTTCCTCTTCTCGGGTCTCCCCCGAGTTAGATTCATATTCATCATAAACAGGCCCCCCAAGTAAATTCTTCACTTCCTCGTACTTCTCAATGTCTCCAGAAAGACTGAGATGGATTATTTCCTCGTGATAATTTTCCCTAGTGAGCAGAGGGCAAGGGTCTGCAACCTGCTCTTGGAAATCCAGCATATCAAGCTCAGACTCTGATCCGTAATTGTCATAAGTGGCTGGCTGCTCTGATCAGCAAAAGGTGATGTGGGGATCTGCTGCTCCTCTTCTAGATAATCATCAAAGTCGAGGGAGAACAGAGCTTCTCCAAATTGTAGAAGTGGAACTATCCCCCGCTCCTCCGTTTCTACCTCGGATGTAAACACATCATGGGAGATCTTGTGAAGGAAAAGAGAACAATCCTCTTCCACAACTACCACTTCATCATTTTGTTCTAAGACAGCAAGCTCATCGGGGGAAGATGTTAATGCTCTTACGAGATCTTCAATATTCTCCTCGAGAGAGCCATCTAGAACATCTGCCTTAGAGACTGGAAACTCCTCCCCATTGTCCTCAGATTTCAACCTTGCATATTGGGCAGTGAGAGATATCGGCTGCTCCATTAGTTCACTCAGAGCAAATTCTTCCCTCAGTATTCTATCCTTATAGCCCTCATCATCACAGCCTTCATCAGACATGATCATATCTGGGAGGACTTCTTCTTCTTGGCTCTCCCATGGGTCAGATTCATAATGACCATAAACAGGACCCGTGGGAAAGCTTTTTTCGTAATTGCCCTCAGTAGAGCTGCTAAGGGCCTCTGCTTCAAAGGATGGGAAATCCTCAGCGCATTGCTCAGCTTCCCACATGTCAAGTCTAGCATTGATAGATTTTATCAACTCCATAACTTCGCCCAAAACAGATGGATGGGGAGGAGAAAGGACTGATTCCTGATCTAGGTCATCAGGATCATCCTCATAGCCTTCATAAAAGATGACTCTATCTTGTATACATTTGTTGTAGTATCCCTCACAACAGTTATGAAAAATCAACTCAGAGGGATACAACTCCTGACAGTAAGTGGTGAAAGCTACATGGAACTCACTAAGTGAAGAAATGCTAGCAGGGGGTAAAGAATGATACCATCTACGCGCATCCCCCGCTAATGAGAACATGAACATCTTCAGTAATACATCTTCATGATGTATCTCCCACTGACGCATAAGTTCATGAAACTCACTGAGGTGCTGAGCAGGGTTGTCCTCTTCACATTTTCCAAATATGGGAAAATAATTGCCCCATTCATTCGGAGAAGGGACAGCATTAGGAAAACCAGGAATAGCAGAAAAATTAAAAGGAGCAAACCTGCGAGCAAGGATTTTTTCCATACGAACCAGTGGAGTCGCCAATCGATCCTCGAATCATGGATTTGCCAGGTGAAAGATGCATAGCTTCAAATGTGTCTGGTCCTTGTTCACCATCAAAGGCCATATCTTAACATGTCGCTACCCCAGGAAGCTTCTCAGGCTAAGAAAGCAGCTGCTGAAACCTTCTCGAGAAAGCCCCTTAGGGTCAGCTTTCAGGTGTACTAACAGTAGTCACAGCTGAAACAGTGATGTTGAAACAATGGAGTCGCCACAGTGGATTCGCCAGGTGCACAGTAGAAATCTTTAAGGGATCTGATGTCTGATTCACCTTCAGAATCAGAGGCTCAATGTCGTTCTGCCCAGGGAAAATCTTCAACTTCGTCCCCGGCAACGGCGCCAGAAATGTTGGCGACGGAAGTCACTCCTGGATTACTATCAGGAGCAGAGCCCAATGCCCATCAGTTTTATGTCACGGTGGTCTATAGATGGGGGTGACCGAATGGAAGCCAACTCAAAACAATATCGTTCCAACTCCAAAACTAGGCTAGGCATGCATGGGTGAATGAGGTCTTATATAAACTTCAGACAGTGAGTTGTAGTATAGGGTGAATAGGCGGAAGACTTATATAAGAGGAAAGTAGAGGTCTGTTATAAACATCGGGTCTGTAATAGGCTGTAGAAGAAGACGTTCGAAGGAAATATCATCTTACATTCAAATAAAGACCAGAGAATGCAATCATGCAACAATGAACCTTTCATCATAACATAACTACAATGATTCGCGAGAATCAGTCAATCACGAATTCTCTGATATGAGAGGAAAACATAGATGGGATAGGAAGATTGTTTGTCATAAAACAAGAAATCTCAAATACAAATGCATACCCAGAAAACTAGAATATCTGTTAAAAATTTACAGTAGGGAGCTCTTCTCTACCATCGATAGATACAAAAATGGCGAAAATGCCTACATATACTCAGAACAACCATAGCAACAAAATTGAGATGTTGCATTAAGATATTTGCGTCTGCATGGCTTCTGACAATCTGCACTTGCAGTCCCTGAGGGATCGTGCACCTATGGCAGACGCAGTCGGACTTCTGACAGTTCTGCAGGTGAATCGACTTGTCCTTAATTTGTCGTCGGACTTTCCCATTATGGCGGAGAAGATGTCTAACCACCACCAACTACCTTAATAACTTCTTCATTGGGATCGAGAATGGCGCGGCTGAATCGGCACCTTTGGGACGTGGAAGACTCCTCGCGCTACCACCTAGAATAACTGAGTGGCTTGATGAATAGGCATGGGGGGCCAGCACGAAGGGTGGGGTGCATAACGGGAGTGGTGGCACCAAGACTATGAGGGTGAGATGAGAAGTGACGAGGTGCGGGAGATGTGGCAGGGGAAGGCACACAGTGAAAGGCAATAAGCGGAAGGAGGTAGGAGGTGAAATGTGATGGGCACGATAAGGCTGACGTGGAAGTGAATGGGACAAATAGCCGGCGGTGAGTGGATGATGAGGTGTGGGGAGGGACCACATGGATCAGAAGAAGGAAGTTGGATAGATGTCGGAGGATGAGCAAGGGCTAAAGGGAGCGAGCCCCATCGCACGGCCAGGAGGGGAACAGATGGCAAGGGGAAGGATGGTACAAATATGACACGACAGGAAAGGGGGCCCACGCGGGTTAAAAGCAGAGCAGCTGAGAAGGATGGGATTTTCCGAGCGTCGTTGATCTGGGCGCGTTGATCCCGACCGTTGGGAATATGTGCGCCTGATTCCAGCCCCCCCCCCCTCCGCCTAAAGGTAGAAAGGCGGGGGGGGTCCGGAATTGCCCTGTGCACCGTTGATCTGAGTGCTTCGATCGTGGTCATTGAAGAGGTGCGCCCTCAATTCCGGACCCCCCCCCTCCGCTTAAAGGTAGAAAGGCGGGGGGGGCTCCGAAATCCCATGTGCGTCGTTGATCCGGGCATGCGAATCTCTGCCATCCAAAAGTGCTGACCACTTAATCACAAGCGCATTTGCGCCCCGAACTTACAGTAAATGGGTTTTTCACCCACTCCTTCGCATTCTAACCCCCCTTACCAGAAATGTCGCTAACATGTATATATATCGAGGAGACATGGATGGTCAGGAAATTCCTTGGAAGAGAAGCGAATATCAAGGAGTTTGAAGAAGTTTGGATCCAAATATATGGAAATCCAGAAGATCTGAAAGATCAGGAAGGTGTCTTTTTATAAAGTGTCATATGTCAGATCCTAGATAATGAGTTAGCATATTGGGTTAGGTGCCATGTCAAATATGTGTAAGGGAAACATTAGCCTGAAGGTTAGTCAGTAGAGTTATGTGGTAGGCCATGGATCTAGATGCTTGATGATGGAACCCAAAGCAGGGACCATGAAAAAATATGGAAATATAAAAATCTAGAAATTTTCAAAAAAGCTTTTTGAAAAAAATCATATTTTGGATGTTTCATCAGTGGTGCCACATTAGCATACCACGTCAGTATGGTGAATTAGATTCCATTTTATATGACACATCATAAAAAGGTTTCATTGGTTCTAGGTTAGCTATTGAGTTAGCATGCCACATCAGCATAATGTGTTAGAGGAAATGTTAGCAGTACGATGTGTTAGTAGGGCCACATGGAAGGTTTTATGGGAGGAGGTCGGATGATGGAATCAAGACCATTCGTGAATTAAAAAATCCAAAAGTACTAAAAATTGGCCTATTGAGAAATGTCATATCTCAAATCCCATGTTAGTGAGCCAAGCTAGACACCAAGTTTCCACTGGTGTTAGGTGCCACATCAACCAATGTCCATGTTAGTAGTCATTAGATCAACGATGAACATAGAGTGAAGATCTTAAGGTAAATTTATAGTTGGGATGAATTCCACATGGCAAAGTCACGGTCCAAATGGTGGAACCTTGCAATGGAACCACACCATCCAAAAATCCAAAATTTTAAGATTTTTGAAAAAGGGACTTCCCAAAAGTCTCGGATCTAGGATATGGAACATAGAGGTGGAACTTGAACCATCCAAAAATATAGAAACATGGAGTTTCAAATAAATGGAATTTTGTAAAATAGTGGATGCTAAATTCCTGGATGTGGGAACCCTGACCCGATGGAACCTTGAACCTTGAAGTGGGAAAAAAATGTCAGGTAAGCAGGACACGTCTCCAAACATGGAAACTATGCAATATTTTGATGCCAATGAGGAAGTTACACGTGGAGGGAGGCAAGTGTCCACTCATGGTGGAATCAAATGACCAGAAAGAAGAGGATAACAATCAAGAAGATTTAAATCTTTCTCAGATTTGAGCATAAATTTCTGCTCCAAAGGAGCATAACTTTCTACTCCAAGCACATAGTTGAGAAAACAAATAGTTAATGGAAATATATTGGAGAGAAGAATCAACTTATGCACCCAAAAAATTGATATGAGTAGTATAAATTATAGTCAACTCTGAAGAATATGACTAGTGGCCTTAAGGAGTAGAAAAACAATTTGCAAACAAAGTTTTTCTTGTAGAATTAAAGGTACAAAAGGGAAGTTGATTCTTGTAGGAGTGTCATAGTATTGAAGGATGCCCAAACATATCACAACCCTGAAGAAGAATTTAGAAGGTTATGTGTTAGCATGGAAAATGCAGAGGCAGAGTCCAATGGAAGAAGAAGAAAGGTGGAGCTACTGGAGTTGGTTGAGCAATGAGAATCCTATAGAAAGAAGTGCATAACTATAGATCAGATAATGAGAGGAGACTTCTTGGAAGAAATTCAAGAAATATTTTTCTAGCAGAAATACTTGTTACATCAATAAGATGACAATAATATGCAAGATTTATTTGAATTCAAACTATGAAACATAACCATGGGGAGCATACGAGAATATTTTTTGAATTTCTAAGGTATGTGTACCTCATTCAGGTTGGAAAGGTAAATATTTAGATTTTCTTGAGTGGGTTTCCATTTTTCTACAGGGACAAAACTTAGTTTGATGAACCCAAGAAATATAGAAGAGGCCATAAAGAAGGCTAAGTGTTTGTATGAGAAGAGATAAAGGAATTCCAAATGACAGTTGGGTATATCAAGTGTGGATGCTAAGTAAGAAAGGTCATTGCATGTGCAGTTGGTACACCTAGAGGTGAAGGCATAAAACATGAAGCCAATGGGTGAAAACTGTCATTTGCATGCATAGGGAGTTAAGGGATACTCCATATCCTTGAAGGTAGAATTGTAGTGAAGGTGGAAAGGATTCTTGTAAGAGAAAAGAAAGAAATATTGTTATAAATTAGAGTTCATAGTGGAATCAGGGTATAGGTACAAATAATTCAAGGGGAAGAATAATACAGTTTATTCATTGGAGTGCCAATAAGAAATATAAAATCCCCTTGGGAGAATATTGTTCCTAATAGGATAGGACAGAGCTTCATGGGAATTGCTAAATTTATTAAAAAGAAGTATTTTAATTTAGTAAGGTCAATGGACAACTAGAGATAATGGAAATGGATGCCATAATGTTAATTGTTAACACAGTTTGAAAATTATCTAGCATCAAAGTGATGGAATGATGTAAAGCACATCATTCCATGGTGATCGAGGGTGATTATCAATAAGAACACATCAGCAATGAGTTGCAGGGTTTCAGAAACAATCATCTGCAACAACTTAAAGAAATAAATAAAGTTGAAATAGAAATTCACTAGAGTGCATAACGAAAGAGGGTCGCATAGTTATGAGTGTGCCCTGAAGTCTCAAGAAAATAATGGTGGAAAACCATAAGGAAGCCTAATTTTTAAGCATGCATAGATATGCATGTACAACTTATGGAGGTATGTCATATGTAGGCATGCATCCACATAGTTATGGAAAACGTTTGAGTGTAGGGATGAAAATGCCATGTGAAGGCATCTTGTGGAGGTGAAAAGTTGAAAGATGAGTTGTTGTCCACTCAGTATTGGATATCATTTCAGTATATGATAGAGTTGGAACATAATTTCTTATTGAAATAGTCCCATGAGGAGGGATTGTGTTAAGGCCCCGTCGGAAGGATAGAGCCATGGATTTGAGGTTTGTAACGACCGTCCTCATTACAATGACAACCTGTTAAAACAAGTGCAAATTTTTTTTGTGTGTGTGCGTGTGTACAAGGGTAACAAGACATTATACTCTACGCCGCCACATGACGACGAATCATGACGCATGCAACTGCGATATCAACATATAGGTCTAAGACGCACATCAATATCTGCCAGCAATGAACAACAATCAACTGACAAAATAATAAGACTGACTACCCATCCATCCTACCTTGCAATGGTTAGGACCTCCAAGACACATAAGCAACGCTCAAGCCCAGGTTCCCATCGATATTAACCATTTAAGGTCTCAGGGCCGACGACTGTTCTGAAGAACATGGAGGCATCTACAACCCACCCGACACAATCTAGACCAACTAAATAGGCTAAGACAATAAAATCAATGATGATCAGTGTGTGATAGTGTTCCTTGAATCAGTCGTACATCACACTACTCCAGGGTACAAGAGAATTCGATTGTTAATCCATCAGTAAGTTCAACAAATTACCCTTTTAGTGGCAGATGAAGTAAATCCCCCAAGACTGTCCATACAGTCATGGTGCAAATAAAATAATCTCCTATGAATCATCCATTCATTACGCAATATTTAAATATAATTTAGCAAGAGAATAATACATGAAGAATAACAAGAAACACAAGAGCATACTACAACCTTTGAATTGATATAATCTATTCTAATCATGATTAGTAACTTGTTAATGATCAGGTTCATTCCGGTCAAGCATCACTTATCAAATGGTTCAACTCATGAAATAAGTACAACTCCTATGCAACCCACTAAGTATCATAAGGAAATGAATTATCTCACTTAAGTGACAATTAAGAATTCGACACCAATTAACATATCCATTTCTCTCAAGGTAATTATAAAAGATCAACTTAATGAATGATTAAAGGAAGTAAAAGCTGCTCTATACATCAATTAAGAGAATTAAATGATCAACACCTATTAACAATATATAAGACTTCAATACTAAATTACATCACCTATTACAAGGTACCATAAGGTGATCCCAATCCTTTAAGTAGTATATAAGATTTCAATGCCTCCTTACACGTCCATTTATAAGGTACAAGGATTTAATCATAATGAGAAATAAGGAAATATCCCAAGCTACCTTACAATCCATAAAAGAACCATAAGAAGATCAATCCAAATTAGGAGTTGATTAAGAAAATTTACATGTTATCTTACATAAGTATATAAGGATTTTGTTTTTAAAGAAGAAATGCATCCTTTTTAAATAATGCAAACTAAGAACTCAAATTGACTTATTATTCCATTTAAAGAATTAAGAAGGGCCCATACAATAAAATAAGAAACCTGCGATTTCATAAAAAGGCGTTAAGGAAGCCCCAATCATTTCTAACTATATTAATTACTCAATGCTAACTTAAAAATCCACATCACTATCAAGAGATCACATCATAATATAGAAGGTGCAAAGACTTCCTAGCTACCTTGCATATTCTTAATAGGAACTTAAAGGAAAATCGATTATATAAAAAAAAAAAAAAAAAGTTAAGCTATTCCTTTATATTAAGTAATTAAAGCAGTTAACCTGTCAAGAATTAGGTGAGAGTCTATAAATGCCAACTGGCACATCCAAAGGTAAGGTTTAAATCAAATCCATAAGCAATAAGGTAGTCATGTCATTGGTTTTACGCAACTAAGTTTTAAGAGTGGGAGGATGTAACCCTAGATGTCGATTTGGGATTTAGTGCTATCTTGCTTCTCCCTTAAAAATTTTACTGTTAGACCAGATTATTAATGCTATCTTGTAGTTTAAAAAAAAAGGAGGTTAAAACAGACCAAACCATGCACGCCTGGATTTAGGATTAACTAAATCTAATCACAGTCATTGTCATTACTAAAACAGAAAAGGGAGGAACGTGCACAGCACTAAAGAGCCATTATGACGTAGTCAGGTCGGGTAAAACACCAGGTAACGGTCGGTAGTTCCTGGCAATGCACCAACTCCATAAGGGAGACCTCATGACTTCTCCAGGGCCATAATTTTGCCCAGCTGCCCAGGGTAACAATGGCAGCCATTTGGCACACTCTCAAGAGTTGAATTAAGGGAAAACTCATGGCTTAACGACAGCAACACAGGCCATAAAGGCGAGTCTGGGGTGATTTAGCAGGAACACGATGTCATTTACTTGAGGGCTAATACTGGTTTAAAATTTAGGAAAACACAACCTCGTTTTCAAGGCAACTTCGATGGTCACTTGCAGGAAGGCGCAGATATTAATACAGTTCAACGCTGTGCCCAACGCTCAGAGGAAACCACTGGTCCGCAAAAATTAATGAAGGATAGTTGGCCTCGCACCGGGCGGATTCTACAATGCCGAAACAATTAGAAAAAGAGAAAAACACTGTGTAAATAACACCAGAAGGAAACGGTAATACCAATCGTAAGAGGGTATCTCGTTGTAACTTCCAGCTGACTAAGGCTAATCAAAAGTTCAACTCATTTAATTCGCTGAAGGTCTATTGGAATCTGAAGAGGAGAATGCTAGAGATGAATGCTAACCAAAATCACTCAGAAATGAGGCTAACCAAATAATTACGCTTTATTTAATTCACTGTCGGTCTGTCCGGCATGGAGACACAGTCAAAAATTTTGATCAATAAAAGAATCATTCACCATATCAGATTCGTTGTCCTTGTATCTTAATCGTTGTTTTTAAGCAAAATAACAGTGCTAAGTTTCATCAAATTCGTTGTCCAAAAATGCACTATCACAGGTGAGCAAGGGTATAATGGCAACCAAAAGATGGGTGATTAAAATCGAAAGGAGTTTGTTGGGAAATTTCACCCCAAGTCAACGAGGCATAGCCAAAGTGGTTGCATTTGCAAGAAGAACAATCTAATATAACAACGCATTATCTATGCAATTAACAAAGGTAAAACCACAACGCATCGTCTATATAATAACCAAGCATTATGTATATACGACCATGCATTATAACTATATCAGTGTTTGTCTATGAATGTAAAACTATACAGCAATAATTTAAATGTGAATATACCACATCCGGGAAAATACAGCACAAAGAGTAACGCCGAAACTTAAAGATCCAACCAAGGAACAGTAAAACTCAGACCAGAATGCTGACCACAATAGTTTTAGGCAATCAACCGAACGGGCAAAAGCTCCTGGCAGAATTCATCCAATTACAATCAATCATACAGATCAATCACAAGTTCCTAATGAATTCTACTCTACAAAATAACGAGCATACCATTGCCTTATCGCCCGCCTCAATGACGTCCGCGCGCTCTGTGCCGCTCCCGCTCACTGACCATTGAGACTACACCGATACCTCCTAGCCAACGCTAGGGGTACTTTGCTTCCCCCTTATCCCCCCGAGCCACAAAGGGGCCACACACTATCCACATGGTACGTCTAGCTCCCAGCTCACCTCGCAAGGCCGAGCTACCACTCCTATCCGAGCTGGGAAATCTCAACTCCCCACAAGTAATCAGTCAAGTCACAAATCTGGCAGCGTAACGTTACGCTAACCGTCCATCCCCTACTTCCTCCTCCTTCCTCTCTTTTATAGAGTTTTAGAACTTCCCAACTTTCCCTAATTCTCATTTAATTTAAGTTTTAATAAAAATCTTTTAATAATTCTCCTTCGTACAAGTGTCGTTCATCCCCTACTTTCCTCCAATAATTATTTTCTTTAATTTATTAATTGTCTCATTTCCCTCACCCATCTACAGTTACTCCTAAATTTACCCCTAGGTGTCCCTAGATTCTCTTACATGTTTTAAATACTTTCCCTAAAATGAAGTTGCTATTTTAGTTCAATTTAGAAGGTTCTTAATTGCAGAGTCTTTACTAAGTTGACCTCGCTTTTTACCATAGGTTCCCCTCTTTCCCTTATTATGTTACCTCCATTCCCTAGTTTCCTAAATTTTATTTTTCCTTCTTTCCCCTTTTTATTAGAGCCAAAATGGCAGTAGCACAATTTACCCTCTTTTCCTTTTATTATTAATTTAATATTTTTTTACACTTTCACAAGTTAAATAATTAATTTCTTCTTTACCTTTGATATTCACAGATTTTATTTAAGTTCTTACTCTCTTCATTTTACCCAAAAATTTATGAATTCCACAATTATTGCTTAAGTGGTTTTTATTTTTATTTTATTTAAACTTTATCATTTTATCTTTATACAGATAATTTCTTAAGGATAGACAAAATTTTACCCCTAGAGAAGTTTTTGACTTGGAACTTAGATTCTGGACTGGGTGGCACTTAATTAGGGAAGTTGTTTTAAAATTTCTTAATGAGATGTTAGTCTTAGGGCCATCTAGGTTCGTTCCTTCAACATCATCAATGCGACGTGCCCTTCAAGACGCACTATGTGCTCCAAGGGTGCCACTCGCCTCTTTTTTTTCTTTTGCTCAACGTGCCCTTTAGGATGCACCACATGCTCCAAGGGTGCCACTCGCCTCTTTTGTTTCTTTTGCGTGACATGCCCTTCAGGATGCACCACGTGCTCCAAGGGTTCAACTCGCTTCTTGATTGATTGGTAGACATCAATAACCCCTGGAGTCAACACTCTGCCAGGTGAACTTGTGGGAGACTAAGGGCTTCTAAGGAATAAGGCCTTCGCCTTATTGCGCACCCCTTAGAATCATCACGAGCGACTGTCGCAGTCTGCCCTCGCGGCATCATGGTTCCTCTCAAACTAGGTAATCATTAACCTACAGTTCGAACCACGGCAGGAGTGCTAGTAGGATGTGGTAGGGTTGTTGTCCACACCTCTCCCTCAACCTCTCTGGTAGTCGTGTGTGGCCCCTTTACTCCATATGTGAGTCTGGTCGGCAAGCTATCGTCAACCTGCATCATCAACAAATCATGTCAGAACATGTCCACAACATATCATCTGATCAAATGTACTAACATCACAGTAAATCAATCAAACCCCAATAGCACACTCCCTGACTCGATCTAGAGTCCAAGGGGTTTCATCGATGCCTCTGCATCCTCAAGGTCCAAAACCCTGCACACTCAGTAAAACCAAGTCAATAGAACATGTCTATGTCAATGTAGTAAAACAACATGTCATCTACTCATGACGCATCATAATAAAAAACAAATGTTTTAATATCATAATAATCCGGATCACTTGCGAGCAAGTGTCCTCAAAGAACAAGTTTTCTCAGTGCACCAGAGCGGGATGTTACAAGGTTTGTATAGAGATAAAGAGTAGATTACGGAATCCTTATATATATATATCAAGAATCCTTCTTTAGATTTGAAAACATGCATGTGTGGAAGACATATCAATGAGATGTCAATTATTTTGAATTCTATATGGTCAATGTTCATAATGCACTTTGGTGAAAATCGAATTCATGAGATTACCGTGATATTTTAACATGTTTTTTTCATCCAAGGAAGGATATCTATCCTAATGAGAAGAGGTCGAGATGATCTCGATTATATTACAAATGTACAAGAGGGTCCTAGAAAGAAGCATACAAGAGGGTCCTGGAAAGAAGCATACAAGAGAAAAACAAATGTACAAGAGGGTCCTGGAATTAACTCAACAATGGTGAGAATTCTAGATGGTGCAGAAGAATTCAAGGAAATATTGGAGTTGTTGAAGAGACAATTTTTAATGGTAGAAACCTCATGCAGAAGGAAGAGGAAAGAAATATTCCTTTGTTATCATAGTGCACAGTTGAATTATCTGCCAATAGGGAATATTGGCTGAAAATGCATAATGACAAAGGGGGACATGGCTGGAAAAGGTTCAGATCGTAAATCGTTGGTGCATAGATGAGAAAAATGGAATTGCATACGGATTCATAGATCTAGAAGGATTCAAGGAAAGCTACATGAATCACAATAGCTAAAACATATGTGCACTAGAGTGCATAATGGAAATGTTGCATGATGCATATAATATAGTTAGGATGCATGTGCATGAAGTAGTCATGATGAGATTGAATGCATGATGCATATTGTTGTTCATTGGTGCATGTGCTTATGCTTCAACATGATTGTGGAATGCTTGTAGAATAAGAGTATTTTGTTGTTATATATAAGAAAAAATGATGTCATAATAATTGATTAAAACTAATGATGGATTATGTGTCTAGAAAAATATTTATAGCATGGTTGAAGATGTTGATGATACTACTGCATGTGAAGGGCATTCATATGAAGACAAATAATATGGAATTTTTTTTATCAAAAGGTTGGTAAGGAGAGCCTATGAGCTTCTACAAAATATCAATTGATCAGGTAGCATCAAATAAATTTGATAAACAACCATGCATGTATATGGATTTTTATAATACATAATTATTGAAGGGAGTTGAGGTAAGAATTCCCTTAGTTAAATTTCAATATTTGAATTGAGGAGAAAAGGAAGAGGGCCTTCAGTATACAAATTCTATTGATGCTTGAATGCATTTATGTAAAATGAAATTTCATATTAACTTATGTTTATTATGAGATCATAACCAATTCAAGTCAAGAGACATACTTTGGTTTTAGCATTGTATACTGGAAGAACTAGTCATGTGTGAAACCATGTTGGGATTGGATATGGAAGGATTATAGCATTGTATGAGTTCTCAATGGTATTACCTTGTACAATTGATGTTTGTACTGCAACCTCTTTTCTAACACTGAGTATCACTAAGGAATTGCATTCCTAGTGTTCTTTATGGGTTGAGGAGGAAGGCATCCAAATGATCGGGAAGTAACTAGGAAGAGTTTCTATGATGTGTTGAGGTGTTAGCTAGACCTTACAACTCATTATGGTGGAATATATGACATAGATATGTGGTATTCCAAAAATCAATGCAGGGATGCATTGTGTAGATGTAGCCATGGGAATTGGCACGTCGTATTATTTATTGGTAATGTTGATTAAATTATATCTTGGTATGATAGATAATGCATATACTAGGAATAATAGTTGCATTCCATTTAATATGTTTAAAAACAAGAAATGATTGAACTGTTAGTATGCAAAACTTTGTGAATATGCAATGAGATGATAATGTGCATGAAATACTGACAACTATTTGGCTGAGTAAAAATGGAGAAAATGCAAAAAAAATGGCCTTCGATATGGCAATGGTGTAATCCCATAAGGAAGACTAATCCCTGTTGCTGCAAAATCCCAACACTTTGGGAAGTTGAAAAGAATATTAAAGTCTAGGATACTTTCCATGGTTTGAGAGAATGAAGACTCCATTTTGGGAAACTAGAGTTCTGTAATTGTATCTTGGAGTTTCCTAGCCAGCCTGCCCTGATATCCCTGATAAATGAATAGTGCATCCTGATGGACTAAGGACAATGAAGGGGTCACATTCCTTTTGTCATTCCTAATAAAATAATGGTGCATCCAGATGGACTGAATGCAATGAAGGGGGTACATTCCTTGGGTCAGCAGGTTCATAGAAACATGAGATCATGGTTGGAACTACTATAGGAGTTACAAAACTTTCTGAAGTTAGTTATTTCTGAATATTATGATGTAAAATATGTACATTTATATCAACATGGTATTATGCACCAAGGATGGTGCAAAATTGTATGGGAGAGGGAATGTAAAAACCTTTTTATAATCCATGGTTTAATTAATGCATAATATAGACATGATATGTGCTTTTGGGCCAAGAAATGTAATATGTAATCATTTTATATCTGATTTTAATAAATAAAAAGTGATGCTAGATGCAGAGGGGGCATGGAAAAATATGGGGTATAAATAATCCACAAGAGAGGAGGGGTCTAGAAAAAGGGGGTTTTATCCATGAGTTTAATTCCCAAATCCTTCTCTTTGTTTTAAATTCTTTGAGTAAACCTTCTGATTTTCTTTGAGTGTGGAAGATCCCATTCATTGAGTATCTATAAGATGGTGGGTGTGAAAGGTCACATCCCATAGTTATTGAAGAGTTGTGATGAAGTACAATCATCTTGGGGATGAGCGGAAGTCAAGAAAACAAGAAAAGAGAGGAAATCCATATGGAGGGAGGGCAGTGGTTTTTGGTCATACACATTTTTTCATGAGAGAAAGAAGACAACATGAAGAGGTATGTTGGAGCTAGAGAAATGATGGAGAGAATTATGGAGTATTTTTGGAGATCAAGATTGAAGAAGAAAGTTGTTGGGCTTGTAGAAGAACCAGGTTGCCAGGCCTGAAGACTGAACACTTGAGGGATTTTCACTATAACAACAAGTTATTATTGTTGTTTCCTAGTAGTTTTCTTGGTAGTGAGTTCCCTTGAGCTCCAAGTAGTGATATTCTTGGTTAACTACACCAGAGAGGCCCTGATAAATTAATGGGATGCTCGATGGACTAAGAGTGGTGAAGGGATACATTCCTTGGGTTGGGCAACTTGAGAAGAAGAGAGTTGATGGAAATTTAGGATAGTTGTAAGTGAATGTCAGTGGGTTGTGGGATTTTCTGAGATGTGAATGTATAGTGAGAGACACCCCTCTTTTGTGGATTCCTAGCCCCGAATCGAGGGAGACTTGTTGTCGATATCTATAAAGGTAAGTCTATGGTTTGGTGTAACTTTTGTCCCAAGCAATTTGTTTCATAACTGTTTTAAAAAGATAAGTGTTTTTATTTGTTTTCTGAGTTATATTATGAGTTTAATTTGTTGTTCATTATCTCTATGAATGAGACTGATTTATATGATATTGTAATGAATTAATTAGACAAATTCATATGTATTTTAGCATTCTATAGTTGCATTTAACTTAATGATAGAATAATGGTTAAATCAGTGTGTGTTCATGTAGTTGGTGAGCCGTAGGATTAGTTAGCAAAATATTTTTATTTTAATGTGTTTTCTACATGTAATGGACCTCAAGGAGGTTAGGGTATGTTAAAACTATGGATTCTCTCTAGTAGCGGAGCGACATCAGGTTACTAAAATCAAATACTTGAAACAATAGATTATTTGAGGGGATGAATTTCACCAATGGGCTAATTTTACATGGTTTTACGAAACAAAGATTCACCAATTTCCATTTTTTCTAAAAGTGATTCGCCCAAATTCCATAGAATAAAATTATTTTACCTTAAAAAACACCAAAATTGTATAGAAACTATATAAAATCCTTAGAAATTTGAATATTTTTTCAAAACTATCCCCAAACATTTGACATATTAAGCACTAGTAAGATTAGCCCATGTTTCTACATTTTAATATAAATTTACATCCTTAAAATTATCTCTTATTGAAATGATCTTTATTCCAACAGTCTCAAACATTTATATGTCTCGTTCTATGTGTTGTGTTTCTCATATTTAATGGAACTTCTATTTTCATAACTTTGATTTATTTTCAGTCAGGGAGGCTTATGTACATGTCTCCACTATTAGATCTGGGATGGGTTGATGAGGATGAATTGTAGGCACAAGAGGGCATATTCATTTCTGACAAGACCTATAGACTCCTATACAACTACCAAATATCTAGTTTAGGGGAGGCACATATGGCCAATAGGCCTATGATTGCACATGCTCAGGAGGACAGACACGATGGGCTTGTTAGGAATCTTGGAGATAGTAGTAATGAAGTTCACATGAATGACACTAGAAGGTATGGGAACCTGGCGCAAGGCTCACTCCCTAAGGCTAACAGAGAGATTATGCCTCATCGCCAAGTGATGAATGGTAGGGTTTATGAGTTTAATGGTCATGGGGGGTCTAGGTGTTCTTCTTTGAGAGGTGGAGATGTTGGGAGGAACAAGTCCATAGGAGTCTCTACCAAGAAAAATCGACAATGTAAATTTTGGAAGGTCCACCAAGAGAAACCTAGCCTATATTTGGGGAATAATCTAGCGTTGGAAAAAGTTACTAGTCTAGCCTCTTTAAAGACCCCTGTCGTTATGTCAACATGCAATGCATAGCAAGTGCAATTTTTTTTTTTAAAAGAAGGAAGGTAACAAATACAAACAGTCAATCAACGCAACTCAATGACAAACACAATGCACACAATTCAAGCAACAGACAACATAACGACCTAGCATACTAGCACATCATGTAGTTGGATGCAACATACGAAAGTCAATCAGAAAAAAATAAAAACAACTACCCGCCCATCCTACCCTACAAGATTAGGACCTCCAAGACACATAAGAAATGCTCAAGCCTAGGTTCCCATCAATTTTGACCATTTAAGGTCTCAAGGTTGGCGACTGTTCTGAGGAACAAGGAGGTGTCTACGTCCCACCCGACACAAGAAAGACAATGCCTACTAAGCTAAAGGACAACATCAACCAACCAAACGCAATGGCACCCAACTGACACATGTAACATGAACCTTCGATGCGAGAGAGAATTAGCAATCATTTATTCAACATGTGCATGGCACACAAATAATTAAACAACAACCAATCAATAGTGGCACACAACCAGACAAATCTAAATTAGACATTACTTCAACCCTACATCCACATTTATATCTGTTGCTCGCAAGAGCAACCACTCTAAATAACACATGAAAAATGAAATTAAGATGCCCAAGTATAATTTCTTCCTAATCTAATCATTAACCAAGCATTTTCAAATAAACGCGCCTAAATTTCACCCACTCTTATCACACCATCCTTTGATTGCTAAAACATTTTAAACAAAACATAAATTATTTATTACTTAGGCTAAGTTAAGGTATCACCTACTAATGAATGACCCAACCTCTTGGTCAATCTCATGTCATCATTAGTCGCTTACCCTTAAAGTTGTTTGCATGATTAAACATTCAAAATTATTCTAGGATAATATTAATGGGTGTTATATTGATAAACCAGTCAAAGACTCAATTACCGTTTAACCAAAATAAAGAATTTCATTTCTCATACATTCTATTCTGAAGGAACTATCTTAACCAAGGCCCAATTACCATTCACTATAAAAAGGAAAATGTAACCAAGGTTTTATAAAGGAATAAAAAGTGAGGGCAGTAATGTAGCCTTGTGTATTCGATCAATGCAACACCCTGGTCGCAATTATTATTATTATTATTATTATTATTATTTTTATTTTATATATATATATATATATATATATATATATATATATATATATATATCTATATATATTACTTTAGTAACAAGATTTTATATCAAAATAGATATTTCTCAAGGAAAATTATAATAATATTAAACTTATTTTAAGGTCACTATCAGATGTGCTATTGGAAGTATGCATTGTTCAGTAGCTATTGCCACGCGTTTTGGCTACCCGAGGCGTTGGTCTCTCTCTCTCTCTCTGTGTCCAACTCAACTAGGACGTGTACCCTCGGATCTTATTCTGCCCTCACAATTTGTTGTCTAATTCTGGGATGGGTATTAGTTCAGTCCTTGTATTTCTCCCTGGAATTGAATGTAGGCACCGTTGGGGCGGTGTGGTAGTAAGGTGTCAGTTCGCCTATAGTGACATACTTTAGATTGGTATTCAATTATCTACCTTTTTCCTCCCACTCTGGACATGGTGTAATGTTGGTAATTTACTCAAGGTCGCATTCACTGGAAGGTAATCCATTATTAGCATGTTCCAGTTTTTACAGAATAATTTTTCAACTTCATATAATCTTATGCCGTAATAAATTTTATCAGTTAAACTTTCAGAAATAAAATTGGAATGGATAAATATGGTTGCGCTATTGGAATTAAAATACAATAAATTAAACTAAAGGACAGTCCCTTAAGAGATGAAGACAATAAACTACTGATAAAAATATCTCCAAGGCGAATCATGAAGCCATACCAGTAAAAACTCACGGGTCATACAAATCAATCTTATAAACAACACAAGTATCCAAATCATACAATCGCTTCTAAATATTGGCATTCCAAGAAGGCGCAGAAACATAAATTTAACTACCTTTCAAGAAAATCATACATCTGCACTATCGCCCAGATAAACATTCATACACAGAAATTAAGCAAATATTTTTCTTTTGACTCATCTACACATGCGTGCTTCAACATTACATAAATTCATATACATGAGGTTAACTACTATTCTATTCAAATTATACACATGTGTACCATAGCCAAATGCAATGCTTTGTAGTCATTGTCCCACACGTGCTTCGTCCAACTCTCGCTTGTGAACTGTTGAGACCTCACTGGTACCTCCCAGCCAACGCTAGGGGTACTCTTCTTCCCCCTGAGCTCCTCAAGCAGAAAAGGGGTCACGCACACAATACCATAGAATTATAGCTTCCATATCACCTCGCAAGGTCGAGCTACCACTCGTTACCCAAGCTGGGTATCCCAACTCCCACAAGAGAAATTCAATCAAGATAAAATTTCGGTAGCGTAAACTTACGCAAGCCAAAAATGTTATCCTTACTCCTCCTTCACCATCCTTTTTATAGAGTTTCTTATTCATTAGTTTCCCAAACCCTCATTAGATTCTTTTTATTAAATTTAATTAGGACAAACCTCCCCCATACACATGTCACTTGATCCCCTAGTTGCACCAGAAAATCAATTTATTAATTTAATTAAATTTGCCTATTTCTCTCACCCACCTAAAAGCATTCCTAAAAACACTCCTCGGTGTCTCATTCTTCCCTTACGATTCTTAAATGACTTATGCCTTACTTAAATCCTAGTTGAGTTCATAAATAGAAAGTTCCAAAGGCTAGATTCCTTACTAAGTTAAACATTCCCCTTTTTCTTTAAGTTTCCCCTTTTCTTTAAGTTTCCCTTTTTCTTTAAGTTTCTCCCTTTTCTTTAAGTTTCCCTTTTTCTTTAAGTTTCCCCCTTTTTAACTAAGTTCAGGATTTGCAAGTTTAGACAAACAACCATTTACCCCCTTTTAATAATTAACCTTCATTAAAAATTTTACTTTAATTAATAAAGCTTGAATTTTATTTACCCCTTCTTGTTATATGTCTAATTAGTTTTTTTTTTGTTCAGTGGTTCTACTTAGACCTAAGTTTTAAGTTCACTAGGTTTGGCGACAGTTCTTAAGGGAAAATTTGTTATTAAACTTTACTCATCACATCATTCATTTTAAGGCCTACCAGGTCCTAAGGTGGCATAGTTTTCTAGGCACTAGATTTAGTAACATACCATAGTTAAAATCGCGACATTCCCTTCAGGATGCACTACATGCTCCAAGGGTTCCACTCACCTCTTTCTATTTTATTTGTGCGACGTTCCCTTCAGGACGCACTACATGATCCAAGGGTGCCACTCGCCTCTTGACTGAATTTGGTAGATGTCAAACCCCGGGAGTCAATACATCTTCAGGTGATCTTGTGGGAGACTAAGGGCCTCTAAGGAATAAGGACCATGCCTTATTGTGTTCCCCTTAGAATCATCATGAGTGAATGTCACAGTCTGCCCTCACGACATTGTGGGTCTTATTGAACTAGGTAATAGTTAACCTACAGTTCAAGCCACGAAGAGAGTGCTAGTAGGTTGTGGCAGGGTTGTTGCCACACCTCTCCCTCGATATCTCTAGTTTTCGTGTGTGACCCCTTTACTCCAAATGTGGGTCTGGTCAGAAATCTATCATCAGTCTGCATCCATCAATGAAATATGTCAACGATAACAATAAACCTCATAATATCTAATCATATGTACATATGTTATATCAACAACATCCAAACCCTAACATTCCACTCCCTGACTCGATCCGGAGTCCAAGGAATTTCATCAACGCCTCGGCATCCTCTAACATCCAGAGTCCTACACACTCAGGATAACTCATTCAATAGCACCTATCGATGTAAATACAACAAAAATAACATATAATCAAATCCACAATATCTCATAATCATAATCAAAACAACCAATAGTATAATGACCCGGATCATTTGCACGCAAGTGTCCTCAAAGAATAAGTTCGCTCAGTGCGCGCAAAAGCGGGATGTTACAGCCTCTAAGGAACTGGTAGGGAATTTCTATTATATCAAGATGCATAAGGACCATATTTACCATTGGATTCAAGAATACTAAAAACCCTTAGTGGGTTATTTCTCGAGGTATACTCTACTCTCAAATCATTGGTTTGTCTTCCATTTCCTAGTTGAAGAAGACCTGCAAAAAATATTGGATCGTCCATGGATCTTGAGATGAGGTGTCCTCTCTCAAACATTGGCAACCAGGCTTCAACCCTCTCATGGACACCTTCTCAAGTATATTCTTATGGATTATCCTTCCTGATTTCCCATTAGAAATCTAGTTGATGTGTATTTTCATGGACATTGCAAATTCGGTTGGAATATTTGTGTATTTAATAAGCTAGCCTAGGTACTGGTAGAAATGGATCTCGATATGGGTTTTCCTAACAAGATAGAAATATATTTGGGAGACTCCTCCTTTTTGTAGTCCTTGGACTATTGGCGAGAACCCTTTCATTGTCACTCTTGTTGGCAGACAGGTCACCTGAAAGTTGACTTCCCCACTGAGAAGAACCCTCTAGATGTTTTGACCTGTGTGGAGGACTCTCCTAGGGTTTCAGGTCGTCATCCCATCCCTGGTCCTGATGTTGTTACTTTCTGATGGGACTCTTTTCTAGGTAATATGTCTACATTTTATCCTTCCTTTTTTAACACTCTATCTACAAATGATAGGAGATCCCTCATTTCACATGAATATTGGCTTGTATATATTTTTTGGGGGGTTTGGGAATTATTACTAAATAAATTCAAGAAGGATCCCACAGGGAAGGGATTGTGTTTAAAAGGGATAGAAGTTCACGTTCAAGCCAAGACATATTTCATCAATCAAGTCTCTCTTATTGTTTGTTTGGTTGGGGTTGAAGTTCATGGCTCCACTGTTGAGAACACACTTCCCTCCCCCTCAACTCGTTTGTTCATGGATAAGGGGCTCGAAATTTTTTCCCTTAGGGAAGAATCCACCCATCCACTGTTGTCGGAATTTGATCCATTACATAGGAATAATCACTGCTCCCTTGAGATGATGGAGGTTTTAACAAGATCCATTGGTAATGTCCCCACTTATAAAGAGATCCTCTCAATCACCCCTTTAATGGAATCTAACAAGTTACAATCTCCTCCTAGCCTTGTTGAGAGATCTAATGTCACAGTGGGGAAAAGGCTAGGAAAAAAAGTTGTTAAAATTGGGAAAGGGGTCATAGATGGAGATCTGGCACCTCTTATCCCTCCACTATATGGTGAAATCTCCCATCATTTTCCTTCCTCCCCCTATAGGTCCCTTAGAGAAATGAAACCCTCTTCTAGGGTTGTTTCATGATTATTTTTTCTCTCAATTTTCGGGGGATTGGGGGCCCTAAAAAACCTTTACCCCTCAAACATCAAATCACTTTTGTTCAACCTGATATTATCTTCCTTCAATAAATCATGGAAGTTAGTGATAAGTAAATTGATTTCTTCCTTAAATGTTGTCCTTCTTGGGAATGTGTAGTTATGGATCCAAATGGTTGTTCTGGGGGACTACTCTCTAGATGGAACCTTGGGAGTGTTGAACTGCGTTCTTTTGCCACTAATGTAGGTATCCTTCTTGAGGGTCGACTGGAATATGTCACTAAGAAGGTCATACTACTAAATTGATATGGACCGTATAAGGATAGAGTGAACTTTTGGCAACCCTTGTTGGACTGTGGATTTCTTATGGGAGGTTCAATAATTGGTAGAGACTTGAACCTTACAATGACTTCAAGGGATGTATGGGGTGATCATTCTAGGTTGGATCCTCTATCTACTTATTTTTCAAGCATGTTCACATTGGTTGGTTCAGTTGATGTCCCTCCCTGCCCTATGATTCATACTTGGCAGAATGGTAGGTTGGGTACTGCAAGTATTTCAAAATTACTGGATCATTTCCTCATAAATGAAGGGTTGTTATGGGGCTTGGGAATATGCAAATCATTGAATTTAAACTCAACACTCTCATATCATAATACTATTTGTCTTTAAATTGAATAGTCCTTTTATCATACCTTCTCTCCCTTCAAATTTAATAGGGCATGGTTGACTGAACCAGATTTCATCACTTTAATCTGATCCACCTGGAGTTCTATGGCTCAGTAGGAGAACACTTCAGAGATGAGGTTAATAATGGAGAATCTTAAACAACTCAAATAAGAAGCGATAAAGTGGCTGATTGAGATAAATAAGAAGATAAAATATGAACTTTGGAATATTGACATGAAATTGGGAGAGATCTTTAGAAATTGCCCTTCTCAAATATTCTCTTTAACAAATAAAGAACTTATTAGTTCCTTAGAGAAGAGTAAAGTGGATATTTTAAGGTCGGATGAAGAAACATGGCATCTTAGAAGTCAGTCCATTTGGCTCCAAAGTGGGGAGAAGAACACTAAGTATATTCACAAATTTGTTGAACATAGAAGGTTCACTTATACTATTTGGGAATTAATTGATTTGGAAGGCCACAATTTGACTTCACAGGATGATATTAGGTATGTTGCTTTTAATTTTTTCAGGACTATGTATAAATAAGAAGATAAGGAGGATACACTTACTCAATTCAGAGTTATAAAGGATGTTCCTCATATTTTCACATATGAGGAAAGTGATGAAGTGGGGAAATGGGTTAATCTAGATGAAGTAGAGGAAACTATTTCAAGAATGCCAAACGAAAAAAGTCTTGGTCCTGATGGGTGGACCCATGAACTGTTCTGTCATTTCTTTGATATTATGGAGAATGAACTCTTGGGAGCTATTGAAGAATCCATAATATATGGAAAATTCATTGTATCCTTGAATGCCACCTTTGTGGTCCTTATCCCAAAATATTTGAAGCTTGCCTCTTTTAATGACTTCAGACCCATTTCCCTTTGTAATTTTTTGTATAAAGTCATTTCAAAAATTATTTCCAATGGGTTAAAAGGGAATTTGGCTTCTGGTATCTCATCGGAGTAATTTGGGTTTTTAAAAGACAAGTTGATTTTGTATGTTGTTGGGATATCTCGGGAGTGTATGCACACATTCAAAACTAGGAAAATGAAATCTCTCATTATAAATTTGGATCTTAGGTAATCTTATGACAAGGTTAGTTGGCACTACCTTCAGATGATGATGATTCAAATTAGCATGAAATGGGAGGTGACACAATGGATAATGGGTTGTGTTTCTAGTGATAACTATGCAGTATTGTTCAATGGAACTCCAACATATTTCTTCAAAAGTCATAGAGGATTGTGACAGGGTTTCCCCCTCTCACCTTTACTATTCTTGTTTTTGGTGGAAAGGCTCAATAGAATTATGAAAAAGGATTGTATGGGTGGTAAATTCAAGGGTATCCAGGTTGCAAAAGGCATCACCATCACTCATATTTTTTTTGTGGATGATGTTTTAATTGTTGGCTCTGGTTCTATTGAAGAGTGGATTTCCCTAAAATATCTTCTAAAAATATTTTGTCAAGCCTCGGGTATGGAAATCAACTGTCAAAAATAATGTTTCCTCTCTCATAATTTAAATGATGATATGCTTAATAGAGTAATAGAGATCTTTGGTATCCATGTCTCTCCTTTGGATCAAGCGATGAAATACCTTGGATTTTTTCTAAAACCAAATGACTATCGAGTAAACGATTGGCATTGGCTACTCCAGAAAGTGGAGAACAAGATTGGACATTGGAAGAGTAGATGGCTCTCCCTGGGTGGAAAACTTTCTATTAAACTTTGTTTTAAAAAACATGTTGGTTTATTGGCTCTGTTCAGCAAAGGTTCCTTTGAATATTTTTAATAACATCAATCAAATCTTCTCTATATTCCTCTAGAAAGGTGCTAAAAAACCCATTGGGTTTCATTTAGCTAGTTGGGATTCGATTACAAGGCCAAAGGCTTTGGGAGGATGGGGAATTCAGAACATGAACAGGTTTGCAAAAGTACTGGCTACAAAGTCCCTTTGGAGGGGGTTGTTTGGACTCGGTCCATGGAGCAAGGTTTTGATCAAAAATTACTTGAAAGGTGTTGAGATTGTTTTAGGGTTGTGCACTGATAATAACAAGTTTCCTATTTCTTATAAATTTTGGAAGAATTTTATGGGTTCTTTGCATCTAGTGAAGAGGTGGTTGGCATGGTCAGTTGGGAATGGGAACAGGGTTCAGATCGAGCAAGACCCTTTCATAGGTTGTGATCACAAGTACAAATTTTCAGATGCTCTGGTTCGACATTTGAATGACCTACATGTATACTCCTTGGCACATATCACATACACATATTCTTTATATTATTCCAATACATAGGATTGGATTTCAACAGTGGACCTTGGATTGGAGGGTGAGTTGGTTATTGAATGGAATGGATATCTGGAAATGTTAAGAAATAGTGGTGCTACTATTAAAAGTGATGTGGACTTGTTAGTCTGGTCATGGAATAATTCATTGGGAACACTGACTACCAAATTAGCTTATGATGCTCTTACAACTCAGGATGTGGTGGATGATCACGTTTGGTGGTCCAAAAATTGTTGAAAATTAAGCATCCATACAAGTTAATTCTATTTATGTGGCTCTACTTAAAGGATCGTGTCCTCACTGGGGTAAATTACAAGCTCATGGGCAGTTTTGGGCCCTCATTTTGCACTCTCTGCTTGAACAAAGAAGAGTCTACAGTGCATTTGTGTGTTTAGTGTTCAATTTCATAATCTATCTGGGCATATGTATGTAATCAACTAAAATTATAGGGATCTTGGAATAGGCATACCTTAGAAGGAAATCTTCACAACTAGTTTATTTCATCTCCTAGACACAGGGTAGTTCCATTTCTTATGCTTTGGGGAATTTGGAATTATAGGAACAAAATCTTGTTTGAGTATTGGGCTAGGAATGATATGGCTACCATCTCAAGAATAGTTTTGGATATCAAGAATTTTCATGTTCCAAACAAAGGTGAATGCTTTGATTTCATTTTGAACCTAGTTTATTTTGATAGTAATCCTATTGGGTTTTTTTATGGTGCCACAGAAAGAGGAATTTGTGGTGTAGGAATTGTATTGAAGTTCATCACCCAACATTTCTTCAAAGCACTTTGTGTTGTTGGTGTTGGCACTAATACTAAGGAATAACTTCTTGGATTATGGGGCCTCCTCTCTATTGCAAATGGATTCCACATTGAATATTTAATGGTGGATGGTGACTAGAGGGTTGTCATAAACTGGCTGGATGGGAAGTCTCAACTGGAAGCACTCAACTTAAGGCCATGGAAGGTGAAGATTCAAGAACTAAAACTTCAATATAGATGGTTGAAGGGTCTTCATGTCCATAGACAGTTCAATTCAATGGCAGACTCCCTTTCAAAACTAGCACTGGAGAAGCAGTCTGGGTGGATCCATTTCAAGGAGGTCTACAAGGATTATTTGATTAGATATGGTCAATTTTATATCTTATAAGCCTAAGGACAATGGGTTTCTTTTGTTTTTTTCAATAACATTGTCACAGTTTTGTAAATTTATGAAAATTTCATCTTTTGTGAGGTGTATTGTCAGTGAGGACAATATTAAAGACTTATAATTATGTGGTATGTAACAATATAGTATGAAGGACATAGTTATTTTTGGATTGTCTCAAAGCATATATAGAATTATCTATATTTTGGGAAGTTTCCTTTGATTCAATATTGAATAACAATGAAACTACTTTTTCCAAGGAGAAATAGTACATTGGTCTCTTATCTATACAGGGATTGAATAGGATAAAATTTTGTGAGCATACATTTAAAAACTAATCCTATGTAGTATTGTTATTTGAGTTTTTATTTCTAAATAAAAATATTCAATGTAACCGCAACACAAAATATGAGGTTGGATCTTTGTATGCAAGGAAGATGATAACAATAATATGAAGAAATGAGGAATTTAAATTTGAACTCATGGAAACTATATGTATATGCTTATAAATAATTTTATAACATAAACTCCCCATATATATATAATTGCACATATATTAAGAGAAAGATTTGATATAAGCATTATACATTATATATCATGCAAAATAATTGCACATATATTAAGAGAAAGATTTGATATAAGCATTATACATTATATATCATGCAAAATGGAGTTCAAGTAGGTTAAACTCGTTCTAAAAAGAAAAAGAGGAGAAAATGAACTCTAGTACAAATTCTTTCCATTTTATATAAACACACATATTTTGTTTCTAGAAACTTCTGCTCAAATTTTACAAAAGTTTTCCTTGATATATCATATATTTTACAAAATTTGTTATTAAAATTTACACACTAACCTAGACTGAAATTTTCTATGTAGGATAAAATATTCGATGTATGGGCCTTGAACGATTGACCAAAATAAAAGGGGACAACAATCGTTCACCAATCTGGGAGCCCAATAGGATTATCCATCCAAATCCCAGGAAGATTCCATATAGCATTTGAGTTTCGTCTCTCATATTTTCCAATTGATGGAGTAACGCATCCAACTTTAGCTCCGTCGAAATTTTGTTGGTAAAAACGACAGTTAACATATGAACGATGCCATCCATCTTCTCTCATCATTCCCTTAAAAAAAAAAATGAGCAGAAAAAACCCTTATCAGTCACTGAATGGACCACTATTTTATCTATAGTTTTATCAAACAAGATTACATGCATTTTTCCAATCAGTTTTTATTGCATGCACATACGGTTATTTTTGGAAGACTACCTCCTTGAATGTTTTATGAGTAGAAGAAAAGTATTCAGTTATGTCCTGGACTAACTACGGGAGATTGGTATTTTTATCAAGGATATAATTTCATTCATTTGTATGGTTGTGAGCTTGAACCTTACTTTTTTCCTATGTATATATCCCCTCATCTCTTTTCTTTAGATATTTCCATCAAAAACTTTCTTCTCACCAATTACACCAATTACACTTTGTTTGTAAAAGCCAGAAATCCTCTTTTGCATTTCCTCATCAAGTCTTCTCTCTAATTGTCAATCATAGTTCTACCTTCGATACTATCTCTAAATTAATCATAGTTCTACCTTCGATACTATCTCTAAATTAATGTCATCCCTTGAATTAAACAAAGAAAATTCTTCAAAATATGACCCAAGACAGATAATTTCAAAACAACGTTCAAATTTAAATTCTGCACCATATGTGCACTAGTCCAAGCCTTAAATTGAAAAGTTGGCTAACAAAAATAATTGGGAAGAAGTTCATTGTTTATTTCAATTGCAAGTTACTGAGGGAACTCCAAAAGAGAACCCTATTGTTGAAAGAGACCAAGTCACGGTACTCACTGTAAATAGTTGAGACTTAGAAAATTATAAGGAGGAATCAATTCAAGAATCTAGTCTTTCTAAACTAAAAGATGGTGTTGTTGTTGATTTAGTCATACAACAAGGTAGCAAAATAATATCATATATTTCAAGCGAGCCATATGCCAAAAGAAGGAAAACCCAAGAGGAAGACAACCAGTCTAAAGAAATTGTTCAAAATATTTTCAAAGAAGCTACACAAGAAGAATTTTCAAAAAAACTTGATTCTTTGTTAGAGGAGCTTCAGCTTAAGAAATCAAGTGAGCCTATTTTATTTATCACATATAATACCCATGTCATCTGAGTTTCTTTTATTGAAGGGTAGAAAGCATCTTCAAATGAGACTCAGCCAGGAGTTATTATAAAGCTCCCCCTGTTAGGAAATGAATATGCTTAATTGGAAAATTTGAGGCAATATTTTCAGTCAAAATCATAAGATCTTGGAGCCCCTAGGTTCATTTCATCAATAGATAAAGAGAAAAACAAGTTTAATTTGTTCGTATTGCATCCTAATTCCACTAAAGTGTCAAGTCATCCTCAATATAAATCTACCTCTGTTAAGGTATACTTTAGTCAAATCAACGTTGTATATATGGTCAAATAGAACAGACAAACTGGGGACATGGTTTCTATAAGATTCATTCAATATACTATTAATGCAAAGAAATTATAAACTCTAGTTAACAAACATAATACTCAACTTAAAAATGAGAAGATAATCAATATAGTGAGTATGACCAAAGTGAAATATTTGGAAAATAAAATGCTAACACTTTTAAGACTAAGGAGAATTTCAAATAAATTATAGATGCTAAAGAGGAAGAAATCAAAGCCGGGGATTCCACAACATGACTTTTTCGAATCCAAAGAATTGATAGATGTCTATCAGCGAAGAGATTCATTAGCAGCTAAGAATGGGGGATAAAACAATATAATTTACAACTCACTAAATGGATGGAAGAACTAGAAAAGATAAGATCTAAGGAATTATCATATTTCTCTGCAAAAATGGAAAATATTAAAAAGGAATTAGTAGAAAATTCATCCCAATGAAAATCATACATGGAGATGTTTGACATTGAAGATGATAAAATCTTCAATATCTCAAATAATGAAGATAATGTGGATGACCTGGTAGAAAAAACATCAACATATAAATCATATGTGGGAGAATTAACAAATTGTAGAGCCTGGTTATTTTTCAGAACTCACAATAAATAAAAGTTTCTAAAATCTCCTACTGAAACAGCATAATAATATCAGCAGTATAATGAAAACAACATTACAATACATACCTCCACCTTCAGGTTGGTTATCTAGTCCCTTTTTCTATTTGATCTCGTCGAGTTCTTGCCCAAACTGAATATTAGCCTCCCAACCAACTAGGAACAACCTCTCTGACTCCCTAGCTCCAGGAATCCTTGTGGTTTCCTGGCCCCCGAGCCCAAAATTCCTAGCAACAACAATGCCATGTGAGAGTTCCCCAAAACAATTCTTCCAATTTCCTCCTCCTCCTCCTCCTCCATCTTTCAGAAATTCTCAAACCAAAATAAAAAAAAAATGAGATCCCCTTCCAAGTCCTCCCCTCCTCTCTTATCCTCCTCTCTCAAGTCCCCCTCATTATTTCCCAACAACCTTATCCCCCCCCCCCATTAATTCCCAACAACCTTATCCCCCCATTAATCACTTCACCCACCTTTTAACAATAAAATAATAAAAGACTCATTAATGTATTTTAATAATTAATTAAATTAAAATTAAAAAAATATGATAAAATTAATCAATTTGGGTTGTTACACACACCCACCCTTCAAGAAACTTCGTCCCGAAGTTAGAATAATTTACAATACAAGGGTAACGACACATGATTCATACATCCACAACAAATAATCAATCTCATCAATTTAAAACACTTATACATACTAGTGTACATGTGCAAGGCATACATGTGTAGCTAGCACATACATGACTCATACATGTACTAATGAAAACAATTATCACACCTAAAGTAATTCTCGTATGCGTCCAATCCAATCAACAAAACCATTCATTTCATAAAAGATGGTAAACTATTTTAAATGTTCACGAAATTTCTCATTTACAATAATTTAGCACAAACTACATTCACTTAGATAATTTTAGTTTAGTTAAGTAAATATAAATATACATATATACATATATACATACATTTTTCTTTTTCAAAAAGAAGAAATAACGAAATTCTTCTATAAGGAAAAATCCCCACACACTCTCAACTACTTATGTTCATCCCCTCCCTAACTTACTTCCATCTTCCATCCCTATCCTTCCTTTGTTGGACTATCTTGGAGCGTCAACTATATTGACCTAACTCCAAATAGAACATGTAAGTGGAAGTGTCAACTCTCTTGTCCATGCTTCCCCAACAGGAAACTGACAGTCATCATCACACGTCTAGGGGAGCATGAGCTAACACCATCCTCCCATGACTCCAGGTTTCAAAGGATACATGGTAGGAAATGCCTCCACCCCTCTTAATAGGATTAGGGTCCACACCCTTCCATGGAACATACAGTGGCACTGTGTTGCTAGGAATTTTGTCATCATATATTCAGTTTTAGGCAGTCTCTTCACCCGAAAAATTGCACTTGTCCACATATCATAGCAATGCATTTGAACCAATATAATTTCACATACACAATTTATACCATAGTGTTTCCTGGTCGATGTTCATGACATTAACATTTTATCATCATTGTTCTTTGGCTATTTCATAGCTTCTTGACCTGCAGATTAGTCTATAACACAACTCATACATATCCATGCATTATCATCATGTGAATGCATTTAACCAAAATCTCAATTCGGTATCCCCGTACCAACAACTTTAAATGTCAAAATTTTCAAGTTAGAATAGTTTGCATAGTATCCATCATAATTCAAATATTGTTAAACATTCATAGAATTGACATTCACATAGGTTCATACGTCTTAAAAGTTCAAGTGTATCATTAATAGTTTCACAGTGAATAGAAAATAAAGGTGATTAGGCCTTAGGTAATTCTAGCTATCTAAGTCAAAAGGTGGCATTACATATCAATATGAAAACATAGATAGATAGATATAGATATATAATATTCAACCATCCCAATGGATTTATATAAATCAATTAAAATATACAAAAGTTAAAGATTCATGTACCACGCATATCCTTGACTTGGGTCTTTGTAAGTAATTTATATAGTTTTACCAAGTCAACTTGTCACTTCAAAAGTTGGCTTTATCCTTGCTCAAATCTAATCCTAAACTAAAAGTAATATTTTGATGCTTTATAATTTTGGAACCATAACCTTTGGAAAAGGTACTTCCCAGTCAACAATAACCTTTTAGTATTGTAGATGCATAACCGTTTTATGTCTATAATAAATCTATAGCCTTTGTCATCCATATTAAGAATGATAAAATATTCTACAACAACCATTTAGGAGGATTTTTTTTAATTAGTAAGAAATGGATTGCATAGCATTTATTTAAAAAAAAAAATCCCTTATTGGAATAAGATTTGTGGTGTTTAAGTTATATTTAAAGAAGAGCACTCCAAACAAACAATCTTTTCTTTTGAATTTTTAAATATATCTTTTAAAGCATATTGAAATGCACAATTGCATGACAACGCTTAAAAACTCTTTAAAACTTATAAAATGTATGAAATTTGGATGAGGACAATGGACTTTATTTTTTGTTTTGTTGTAAAGTTCGTTAACCATCTTTTTAGCAATCATATATATGAAAGTCATTGGGCATATCTAAAAACTCCTCAAATATCTATTCTTTGTTTTATTTCCATGTTGTTAATACCAAGAAGTGGCCTCTAGCACTTTATATCATAGTTATATAAGGATAAATTTTATTTCTTTATATCTTAGTTATATAAATAAGAAATTTTATTTATTTATTTTTTTGTCAACTTTGGGGATATTAGATTGTAAATATTTTCAATTTAAAAAGTTGTTTTCCCAAAGTATAATTACTTTATTAATTAAAATTATATATATCCAACACACAAACAAGTGGATATTACTAATCAATGGATAATATGATATTATTATCTTTTTATGTCATAATGAGTATTGCTTAATAAAAATATATCATTTCAATAAGGAATCATATTATCATTTTCTTTTCAATTTATTTTTTATTTTTTATTTCACTCATTCCATTTATATACTTCTATGTACTTCCAAATGTCGTGAAGCACAAACAATAATTAAATATGAAATTTCAAGTGAATATAGTGAAAGGTAGAAGATGATATCTAGTACAAATGTGAAAACATAAAGCTACATACATAGAATTGTCTATAGTTCGTCAAATATATATAACAGTTTTATTATTTTTATTTTTATTTTTTAAAGAATAGTAAGATTTAAAAGGGAATATATATATTTTAATTTTACTCCTTACGTTTAATACATTTGCATATAACTATTTTAAAATGTAATAAAATAAAATAAAATGTAACAGATAAGATATTGACGTCATCTTAGATACACTATTAATACTTATTTTAAGTGCAATACATTTTAATATAACCATTTTAATTTGTAGAAGCCTTAAAATAAATGGTGATAAATACAAAATTTAACGAGCTTGATATACATTTGAATATAACCATTTTAATTTGTAGAAAACATAAAATGAGTGGTGATAAAAAAAAAAAAAAAATTGACCATCATGAGAATTTCTTAAGCCAGAGTTAAGTGAAATTCCACGCTACTTAGAATCAATACCACTAAACAGGGAACATTTTGTGTTTTATTTGATTTGGATGTTTATCGCCCCAACAAAAAAATTAAAGTAAGGTCCACGACTTACCTACCAATATTTTTCGCGCGGCATCCACAATGTTGAGCATGTTCATATTCATGGTTTGCGTAGTTCTTGCATCCTCTTAAATGCCTAATAAATGTTACTAGATATATGCTAATTATATTCAAAGAGACCCTTGTAAGTGGCATTCATCATATATCCCCTCTAATCCCTTTGTGTTGTCGAAATAAAGATTTTTTTGTTGAAACCAAATCTTTTGTTCAAACCAAATCAAGATTTCACAGTGAGTGGGACATAAATCACATCACAATACGTTTTCTCCAATATTTGTGTTTGTATTTAGCAGCTTCTTTAGTGCTTGTGGCGATCATATGCCGTGTCATTATGTGGATCGTTCTTTCCATGAATCAAGTTAGATGTAACAATTGTATATTTTCAAGACCCAAACGATAGTCGTTGCTTATGTTTGTAACAACGTTCTCTATCCAGAGCTCTGTTATTCAAGTCTGTTGGCTCATCCATGAGCGTTCTCTACTTGTTTTGACTAGCATAAGGACGATGAGTGTGCCAAAGCCAAAATTTGTGTTAACGATGCCAGTTATGGATACTTTGTAATATTGTTCCACTACCCGATGATATTTTAGCCACCCAAGAGATGAGAGAAATATTTTTCTTCTATACTTGTTCTCTATATAACTAATATTCCTTGGGAAAAATAACCCCAAACTGTTCTGGAAGGAGCTCCAACCGAAAAAGGTGCAAACTGAAAACAACATTACAGCTTCTGAGTGGTTCGACTATGCTAGACAGCTTTATGAGCAGGATCCCAAAGTCGACCCTCCTTCCTTGGTCAACATAGATACATAACTCTTCACAGTGCAAGAGGTGGAGATGGGCATCAAGAGGTTGGGCGTTGGAAAAGCAAAAGACTTAGATGAACTCCAAGTAGAGTATCTAAAGTGGGGCTTAAAAATTCTTGCACCTCACATCACAAAAATTTTCAACAACATCATACAGCAGGGGTTCCCCAC
>ML794066.1:341011-360659 GCA_009831015.1 Picea engelmannii
TTGCCTTTTTCCTGTGAGGTTGCATGTGGCATGAATTTCCCTGTCCGATGATCAGGTCTGAGAGCTTCTACGGATGGGCGGTTTGCCCCCATCCCCTCATTTACTCTTGAGGAGCCTCCCCACCTACCATCCGGGCAGGTAATTCATTCAGGGGTCTGAGAGTGAGCTTTGGTTTCTGAGCATGTACAAACCAGTACGGTTTCGGTTCAGTGTAAGTTAACACAGCCATTCCCGGCCCCTTCCACCACCTCTCACTAGCCATTGTGTTCTCTTTCATCACATCCCCATCCCAACAATCATGCGACACATATTCATGATATAATTTTCATTCATCGACCTTTTATACAAAGGTCTATCAAATCAAACATTTACATCTTTGAGTTTGCCATAGTTTTTGGCCAATATAGTTATTTTTACAGACTGGGGGAAATAGGGTGTTACATTATAGAGAAAATGCAATCTTTTAGGACTCATTTTGACATGTTTCATTAGTGTGCAACACTGGTAATAACTAAGGCATAGATTCAAGTAAGCAATTTGTTACGTGAAATAAACTCAATGGTTGATGATGGTGAGAAAGTTCTTTCATTTATAAATTCCCTATCATATCAATCACTTAAAGATATAGACATGATTGACTAGACTGAAATCATTCTTAAAATCATAAAGGTCTTTGATAAGAAGGAACTGATAGTAGCTTTGCAGAGTAAAATGAAGGAAGTTAAACAATTGGCCAAAAAATTCAAAGGAAAATTCTAGAACATCTAGAAGTATGGTTTGTCATCCCCATGTACTTCGAGTTCTGGTTATACCCATAGCATTCTTATCAGGCTTCCCTTATTACATGTCATGGTGACCTAGATTTAATTGATTTTAACGAAACTATTTCATCTAGAACACAAAATATTAATTACCCAACACGTGACTTTGTAGTATGGATCCTGACTTATGAGTTGTACAAGATGCAACCACAAGTTCCTTACCATTTACTTACAAAATTGGAAATAGCTATACAAAAGATGCATAAACAAAGTAGTCCATCCAAGCTAGAATGAAACAAGATGATATGTTTCATGCCAAAGACGTATTTGGTAACAAATAAAGAGTAGTCGAGGAACGAATCGCCAGCAAACGAGAAATAAAATAACAAATTAAGGAAAAGGGGTTCCATAGTCAAAGAAAATGGGATTTTTAAAAGTAGAGGAAAGGATGCCACATCATCAACAATAAAAAAAAGTCAACAACTAGCCGAAAGTCAAAGACTGTATCTATCTCTTAACTCATGAATATCATATTTGTTTAACGAATATATTTAAGTTTAATTAAAGTATTTAAGGGGTAGATAGTTCAAAAACCGATTAAAATCAAGTTCATAAAAGGGAAGTTCACAAGAATTAGAAACGTTGGCATTTCTTTAGAGAGACACACATTTCTTTCTGGGAACTCGCTTTGATGAGAGTTGTTTATTTTTTATGTCTTGATATTATTACAGCATTTCAATTAAAGATTTTGGAGAGAGATGCAACACTAGTTTTTGTTGGATTTTGTTCTCCTGTTTATGTTTTTGTGTATTCAAATTTTATTTGTTGTTTAGATTTGTTTTCTATTAATAATTACAGAATGTTGAAATTCCCTAAGTTAATGACATGAGATTGTCTTTTGATAATTTCTGAGAATGCATTTAAGTGTAATATTATGGTATGACATACAATCTTTGCTTGATATTATAGTATTCATTTTTTAAATGTTTTTTATTTGGAAATTTGTTATAGTATTATTATGCATCAAGTATCTTGTTGTTGAGTGTAAGTTGTGATTATTTTTCAAAAGAAATTATTACTATAATTACCTTTTTTTTATTTGATTTTGTAAATGTGATATTTCTTTTTTTAGGAAATATAATTTCATGAGAAATGCAAGTAATTTGATTCATGATTTATCATACATGATATGATTTAAATTAAAGGTTTGTTTTAATTATTCTCAGTTCGATAAAAGTTAAAGAAATTTTTCTTCTTTAGGATCATTGGTTGTATGTTGTTGTTGTATTAAGAATGAAAACTATAAATATAAATATGAAAATGTTTTACCATTTTATATAAATCAAGATAAAATAGAGGGTTACCCCCTTTGGCTTTTGGATTCTTCCACAAAATCCTAAATAGGGGAGGCTTTTCCAAGCCGCTATAGGGTACCTTGTCATTGTTCCCTCACCAGGAGCAACCTAAGGAGCAACAACTGGTAGTTATAGGTCAATTGTAACAACACCTCCATTACGACAACAAATGAAGTACAATAGGTAAAAAAAATTAACATTAGGATAATAGAATCGTCACACATAATTGATAGCATTGCAAGCGACACATAATCATGATTAATACGACACAATCATTGCATCATCACATAAACCAAATATTGATGCAGTTCAACACATCACAATCAACTGAAACCAAATATAATAATGATCAACCATGTCACTGAATATAAAATAACTACCCACTCAACATATGATGCATGGTTAGGACCTCCGGGACACATAAGCAATGCTCAAGCCCAGGATTCATCCGATTGATTTTGACCACTTAAGGTCTCAGGGATGACAATTGTTATGAGGAACAAGGAGGTATCTAAATCTCATTAATACAATCAAGACGAAATCCAATGGGATCAACAATCAATCTCACTTATCAAGTAATCATGGTTCAAGAGTAACATAATTACTAAATCAATCAACATCAATATTATTTAATGGTGCAAGAGAATCTAATTATTAAAACGATCATACATCAACCTTATTTAAGGGCACAAGAGTAAGCTATTTACACAATCCAATCATATATCACATTAATTTCCAGGCGTAAGAGTAATCATCTATTTTACTTCGTGGTGCAAGGAAATCTAATCACATAATCAATCCTACATCCAATAATTGATGCAATTTCCACCTATGATACATTCCATGCAACAGTCACACTGCAATGACACATATCAATTAAGCCGATGCAATTCCACCTATAAAACCTTTCAGCTATAATTTACTATGTACATAAAAATATTTTTTACACCATTCGCATAACAAGTTATGATCAATTAGGAAGCAAGTAATTAAGCGATGGTAAGACCATCTAACCAATTTACTTTTTATTTAAGAATGCCACATACAAATTAGTACTCACCATCTAACAATTCCCCTTCTCTTAAGAATTTAATTAACAATAACTACTTACCAACTAATCATGATTTATTTTTCTTAAAAACATACTTAGCACTTAATTAACCTCTATCTACACAATCACTACAAGAATCATATAGATAACCTTATTAATTCCATAGCCAATCCCAACGAGCAATCTAAGCAATGTAAGTGAGATATCACATTTCACTGTTAACTTTAACACTAACTCCAAATTTTGTTCATGACCAACTATTCTAAGGGTTCCTTGAATGAAGTAAGGAGTGTAATCTCCTTAGTGGTATGGATTGATACTCCTTAAAACATAAGTTCTATTAGACCCTCATAAAGGAGATATTCTATGCAATAGTTAGAGATCTAATCATATTCTTCCAATGAGGTATTAATGTTGAACTATTAATATCATCTATTGACATCATAAATAAAAACATTAACTTTAGGCATTCCATTGACATCATTAAATAAAAACAAAAACCTTACTCCTAGTCCAAATTATGAGGTATTACCTCGACGACACTTTCTTTCTAGGTAATCATATTTTCAACCAATTTATCGGTTAACAAATTATTAATAATGGTTGAAAACATGTGTTTCCTCTTAAAATTGAGAGAAGTCCCTTGTCCCACAAATAAGAGGTCTCATACACCAATTTGGTACGCTGGCTTGACCATGACCTTAAAAATAGATTATTATTATTATTATATATCGCCGACAAAGGTACCATCAACCTCTCACTATTTACACGGAGTCTTCCATTTTCGGTTCTGGGATCACAAGCGACGTAGACCAGTAAGGTTTTAAGGGTAGAAGAACAGCAAGTAGATCAACTAGTGTGTTTCCATGGGAGGAAGGAAGTAAACGGCTTCTGCCCGCGCGCGCTCTGTCAAAGAAATTCGGGTGCACAGACGAACATGCCCAAAGTAACTGCTCCCCGCATTCAACGAAATGTGTCACTGCAGTGCATTATCGCTTTCAGGGAAGCGCTAAGCAAAAGGAAGTGTATATTTTAAGGAAGGAAGGGTTATTAATCGTTGGCGGTCAATTGAGGAAAATCGTGAAGGGGAGGAGCAGTTATAACGAATGGCAGGTGTCCAAGTAAAGCGCTAGCAGTAGCGCTCTAAGGTGGTTCGAATTTCTAAGTTGTATTAAAGTAGAGTACCAGTCTTCTTCTATAGCGTTCTGTCAACTCCTCAGATTTACAGACAGAAAGACCAAGTAAATGCTTGCCATAAACATATTCCATTATGAAATTGTAAGGAATATCTCTCCCTTGGACAATGATATTCAGCTCTCCTAAATAACTGAGCTACAGTGGCGCTTGAATCACCACCAAGATTGAGGGTGTTGTTAGCAGATTCAGTGTGATGGTAATGGGTTAATCCCATGGAGGCTACGAGACCTTCCGATAAATATAGCTTGAAAGTATACTGATAATCACTATTGGACGCTTGGGATTCTATGAATTCTTTGTTGGGAGGGAGGCTATATCCATATCCAACTTCACCAGCCTCCTTGACTAAAAAAACTGATTATGAAAAGAGGATTTAAATATAAACTCAAATCGAGGTGGAAAAGGAGAGGAGGTCCTGAAAATAAATATTTTCAAGGTAAGACACGATCTCAAATATTCAGAGGAAGAACTATTATGCTACCCTTTCTAGACGAGATTTAACCCAACTCTATGGACCCAAAAATCCCTACTCAAAACGCAAACTAATTCAAGCGCTCGAAAATCTTCAGAATTTTTATTTTTTTTTAAGCTCAACATTTAGGTATCCAGCCATTGAGAAATTATACATGATAAAATAATATAATCGCTAAACACTCTTGAGACATCCAATTTTCCAGGGCTTGAAGCACTTACTCATGTCATAACTGAAGTGTCTGGCCAAAAATTACAGCCTCAGGCAAGGATTCCCATGCTCTTCTCCAGTGGAGTTTGTGAAATTGATAACATTCGAAGTATGATTTCAAAGTATAAAAGATTTTGTTTCATAGTGTTCAAAATTGAGGAAACAAATAAATATGTGGTGGTTTTTCAAGTGTTGGCTTATGGAGGCTATAAACTCGTTGTTATTCCATGAATTCGCAGAGGAAGACCACAAAAAAAAACGCAGGTCTAGTTCACGCAGATTGCTAGGGAGGTTGATGGATTTCGTTGAGGAAGGGCGCACACAACATCCCAAATTAGGTCAAAATTCCTCTAAAACTCAGATGAGGGGTTCACCCAAGAAGGATAATGTAAAGCAGTGATCAGAATCCCTTAAACTCAGAGCCCGGGGATCTTTCCAGGAGAAAAAAAACGAAGTTGGTTTAAAAAAACAGTGATCTAAAATCTCGCAATGGTTGTACTTAATCATAAACTCCACATGCAACAATTATCGTTCTATTGTTCGCGCAACCATCCTAGATCTGGTCAAGTGATTTAGAGTTTTTCCACAAGTGGAGTGGGTTTCTAAGCCCAATAAACCACAGAATCTCAGTGCAATCCAACATATTTTCTCCTACAGAACATCCACCCAATTTTACAAGTTCAATTACGACTACCAATGTATTGAATTCTACAACAAATTACAATTTAAAATTTCTACATATAACCCATAATATCCATATTTTTCTCACCACGAACTTACATAGAAATTGGGACTTCACCGGTACCTCCTAGCCAATGCTAGGAGTACTCTTCTTATCCCTTAGACCCCAGAGCAGCAAAGGGGCCACTCACGCAACCAATATTTACTCTAGGTCTCAGCTTACCTAGCAAGGTAGAGCCACCACTCACTCTCCCAAGCTGGGTATCACAACTCTCACAAGTAAAATCAACCCATAACCTCTGTCCTCCATTTATCATCTTCGTCATTTGTTTTATAGAATTTTCTTAAAGACACCTTCTCACTTGCACATTTAATTCACTTTTTAAATAATTAATTAAGAATTATTCCCCCCATACAGTTGTCACCCCTTCCCCAGTTTGTACAAGTAAATCCACATTTTAATTTAATAAAATTCAATTTCCCTCAACCTTCCTAAAAGCACTCCTTAAATCATTCCTAGTTGTCTCTTTATTCCCCTTATTTCCAATTAATGATTGACGCCTAAATCTCACTTGAGTTAAAATAAGAATATTCTCCTAGTTGGACTAGTGTTAACTAGACTCTAGATTCCTTTCTATCCGTACCCATTCCTTTAGATTTATTCCATTTTTACCTTAAATTCCAATTTGGTAATTACTTGCACATATGTGTATTAAACCAATCTTTAGGTTTATTTCATTTTCTTTGATTTCTTAAATTGATTTACTTCATCCCCTCATTATTTAGTCTTCTTACTAACTTAGACTTAGGCTTAAATAAATTTTATTTGCAAAGGCTTAGACTCTTATAGGGATTATGATTAATAATTTAATCCTTAATTAATTAATTAATTAATTGATCCAATAGTGCTCAAGATTTTACAAGGTTAATTATTCACTCAGGGTTTTCTAGACCACCTAGATTCATTGACTCAATTTTTATTTATGTGATGTTCCCTTCAAGACGCACTCTGTGCTCCAAGGGTCTCACTTGCCTTTGATTCAATTTTTTTTTTATGCAGTGTGCCCTTCAAGACGCACTCCATGCTCCAAGGTTGTCACTCGCCTTTGATTGGTTTTGGTAGTTGTCCAACCCCTGGAGTCAGTAATCCATTCGGGCATCTTTGTGAGAGACTAAGGGCTTCTAAGGAATAAGGAACCTATCTTATTGTGTACCCCTTATAAATCTTCGTGAGTGACTGTCTCAGTCTACCCTCACGGCATCATCGACCTCTCGAACTAGGTAATCGTTAACCTACAATTTGAGCCATGGAGGGAGTGCTAGTAGGCTATGACAGGGATGTTGCCACACCTCTCCCTCAATATCGGGTCTATGTGCATGGCCCCTTTACTCCCTATGTGATTCAGATTAGTAAGCAATCGTCAGCCTTCATTCATCAATGAGACATTGTCAATGATCCATATACAACATCATAATATATAATCGATCATATATCACATATGCATAAATGAAATACTCAATCTAATACAATCTACTCCCTGACTCAATCCGGAGTCCAAGGAGGTCCATTGATGCCATCGGCATCCACAATCTCTCAAGTGTCCTCCACACTCAGGGAAACTCGTCAATAACATCTGTCAATACAGATATATCAATAACATCAAATCATAATCATCAACATCATCATAAATATCCACAAGAAAAATATACAATCATGTACTATAACCAGATCACTTGCACGCAAGTGTCCTCATGAATAATTCAATAACATGTGCCGGCAAGAGTGGGATGTTACATCAATTATGGGGTTATTATGGATTAACTACGGGAAATTATTGGTTAATTACGGGTAAGTTGAGCCATTTAATTCCAAGGGGTTATCTCAACTAGTTGTTGCCAATGATTTTGGGAATTTGACTAGTTTTGTGGCAACAAATTCCCATTTCAAATATCCCTATGTGAGGCACACTAGTCTACATTGTCAAGTTTACTAGGAAATACACTATCTATGATTATCCAAAAGCATCCCTTGTGTTTCCTTGCAAGGTTTTCCTAATAAAAAAGGTAGAGGCCATTTTAGGGTAATCAATGGTTAATTAGCAGTAATTACGAGTTATTTATGGGTGTTTAGTGGTCAACTAGCAATAATTAGAGGTCACTTAGGGGTAATTAGTGGTAATTAACGATTAATTGGGGGTAATTAGGGGTCAATTATTGGGTTAATTAGGAGACAATTATAGGGTAATTAGTAGTCAATTAGTGGTAACTAGTGGCAATTAGGGGTAAATTATGGGGTGATTAGAAATTAATTAATGGTAAGTGGGGGAATATTATGGGGAAATTAAGGATTAATTAGTGGTAATTAGGGGTGTCAAGTAGGAGTCATTGAGGGTCATTTAGGGGTGACAGTCAAGATCTTTGGTGATGGTCAGTGATTGTCTCAATTAGTTCAATATCATTAGTGACAATCAGTGATTGTCTCATTAGGCCAAGATATTTGGTGACAATCAATGACCACTGCCATTATTTTGTGATATTTTTTGGATATGGGAATTGAGAGATCATCACCAAGTTTAGTTACAAAACTAGGAAATGGTGACATGCTTAAAAACATTGTCACTAATTTCATTTCCAAGCATGAATTAATGGAAGTCTTAAAAGACACGTCATCGTGTTAGTCACTAAAGCCACTTATGTTAATGGTTCTTTAATGATCCTTTCCAAATCTACTTATGGAAATGGTCCTTTAATGGGAATAACCATAAGTGGATTCGGTGACAATCATTAAATTCCCATCGCAATATTTCACGTCACTAATGTCACTTTTTGTTGTAGTTCATTGATAAAGCAAATAGGTAGCACTCAATTATCTCTCTAAAATTATTCATTTTGTACAATGGGGACCCAAATCCTTTATTTATAGAGTATATGCTTGCATGCAATCTATATGTGAACTACTCTTTTATTTCGAGATCACTAAGCCAATAACTCAAAGATTATCTAAAGCAAGAGTACTGAAACTTGATATTTATCAAATTACAATTCATTTATTGTGCATAATTAATTTATTTGCATGTGCACAATTAATTAAATAATTAATTAATATTTTGCATGTAATTATGCACCAACACCCCTCCATAAAATTAACTTGGAGTTCAAGGGAAAGAAGGAGGATATACATGCTATACCCTTGTAAAATGAACTTTCTTCACTCCTAGCAAGGATTGAAGATAAAGGAAATTGGCTTTAGTGAGTTGCTTTGTGAAAATATATGTGACTTGATCTTCTAAATAATATAATTGCAAGTCAAGAACTTAATCATGAAAGAGTTTGTTTACATAGTTCATATGGACCTCAATTTGTTTGGTATGTTGGTGGTCAATTGGATTTCATGCAATATATATGGCACTTTAACTATTTCACCAAAGACTTGTAGGTTGACCTTGAGCAAAACCAAACTTTGTGAGAAATTGTTGAATCCAAAAAACTTCTCGAACAACATTGGCAGTGCCTCAACACTATACATCTATATAAAAAGAGTTATTGGGTGTTTATTTTTTCTAAACCAAGTGATAGGGCCCAAACCAAGGTTTATAGTGTAACTAGAAGTAAACTTCCAATCATCAACATCACTTTTACAATCTAAATATGTAAATCCCATTAAATAAGAAGAGCCCCCTAAAATATACTCAATGCCAAACCAATAAGTACCCTTGATGTAGTGAAGGATATGCTTTGTTTCCTTCAAATGAATCTCATTAGGATATTGTATGAAGTATGAGACTAAACAACAACAAATGAAATGTTTGGTCAAGTATGGGTCAAGTACAAATGACTTCCTACCAATTATTCATAAAATGTAGGATCAACCTTAGGAATTGAAAATTTTGCAGAAAGTTTGATACTTGACTGATAAGGAGTAGGGGAATATTTCCAATCTTCCATATGAAATCGATAAAGAAGGTTAAGTGCATACTTAGGCTAAGATAAAAAGATTCCCTTCTCAAATTTTTGGATTTGAATACCAAGGAAATATTGAAGGAGGCCTAAGTCAGACATCTCTAACTACTTCATAGGTATAGACTTAACATGGTTAAGTTGATGGTGATTACTCCCAATGATAAGTAGGTCATCAACCTAAAGAAAAAGGATGAAGATTTCACCATTTACTTGTTGAATGTAGACATTAGGATCGTATTAAAACTTAGATAAATTGCAACCAAGAACGATATTGTCCATATTTTCATACCAAGATCGGGAAACTTTCTTTAGACCATAAAGTGACTTATTGAGATAACAAAAAAGGGATTCATCTTGATACAAAATGGAGGTTGCTCTATGTATATTTATTCATTGAAATCCCCATGAAGAAAGTTGTTTTTGATGTCCATCTAATGTATTTCCCCACATTCAAAAGTAGTAATTAAAAGAGCATGTTGGACTGAATCCATCTTTGCGATAAGGGGAAAAAATATGAGTAATCAATACCTTCAACTTCTAAGAAATATTTGGCAACAAGGAACCCTTTAAACTATTGAAATAATGTAACTGCAAAGTGTATTCTAATTATTATTGTTGTATTATTCATTAGATCAATCCCCTATTGCAGATTGATCATGTCGGCTATTGTAAAAGAACAAATCCCCTTTTGTGGATTGGTCAAAACATAATTGTAATAGGCATAATAAGAAGTCAGCCCCAGAATATATTAAAGAGGCCCCATAATATATTAAAGGTGGTTATAACCACCCAGAAGAAGAAATCGTCCCTGCCAGTGAAGAGACACGTCCATCCACACGTGCCAGAGTTGTAAAAATAAGGAGGCTTGCGCCTCACTTAGACATACACTCACTTTTTCATTGAGAAGCAAGTTTCAGAGCTAGAGTTGGAGGAGAGAGAGAGAGAGAGAGAGAGAGAGAGAGAGAGAGAGAGAGAGAGAGAGAGAGATGGACATTCTTGGGAGAGGACTTTCTATATTTGTTTGATTTATCTCTTGGCATTGTATTGGCTATTTATAATAAGGAATTTTTGTTGGGTTTTCTCCCCCATGATGGTTTCGCAGGATAAATGATGTGTCTCTTGTGATTGTGTATTTCTCAATGATCCTATCTATTCTATTGTTATCTAGTAAAATGCAAAGAACTCTAATAATAGCTTAAACCTTAACATGGTATCAGAGCTATGCTGAAGAGAGCATCTTTCACGAGAGAAAGTGAAAAACGTCATTGTTGTCGTACATGAAAATTAGGGCCTTTTGTTGATGAAGTATTTCAGCCCCAAAACCATCTAGAAAAGTGTTCCCTTCCTCAAAGATCGCTTTGGCATCCTCAACACAACTTTTCAGTGGCTAGATCTCCAGGAAAGTGAAACCCTAGTTTTCACCTGGTACGAGAAAACCAGAAGTACCAGAGTACCAAAACTACCAGAAGTACCAAAAAACTATAAGTACTAGAAAACCAGAAGCACCAGTCCAGAAATCCGTTGATCAACTTTGAAGGGGTAAAAGTTGGATTTTCATAAATCTGACTGTACCAACTTACTCGCATCAGCTCAGCGCATCTATCCCCTGGATCAGAATTTAAAAATTCGAAGTTTGAAAAATTAGGGTTTCCTCATAAAACCCTAAGTTGCAGTTGCAGTTGCAGTCTCGGAACCAGTTGCAATATCATTGCAGTTGCAGTATCAAATGCAGTTGCAGTCGTAGTACCAGTTGTAGTCACCCTTGAAGTTTTCAAGAAATGGTGATTATTACTGTTGCTACCAGATGGTGCCACTACCTGCAAATGTCGTCAGAGGTATGTACTCACACATGTTTAAACGGTTAAGCTTTAAAGGGTATTTGCAGGAGAAGGGATCTCTTGCCATAGATCCAGAAGGATCTCAAGATCCAACACATTCAGAGGAACAATGCAACCCATATTTTTGATGAAATTATTTTGATCAATGTTGCATGTTGTAGCTATGACCATCATTCTAACCTTTGATCAAAATCTGAGTCAAGGTATTAGATGGATTAAAAATTGAGATCATAGAGTTTATCCTTTAACCCAACCTTATGCCAAGATAGCATATTGTCTTAGTACATAAGACAGGTTGAAGAAAGCACTTGTCATCTTGAGTGAAGGAGACTTGGAAGAAAAGCAAGAACAACTCATCCTTGAGGACAAGGCTCCAGGTTCTAGGTTTGATTGATTAAGTTGATAAGATTCAAAATGTGCAAGTGTTAAGAAAACACTATAGTAGCATTCTTTGAAAAGTATTATGCTTGGTAGCATGTGAGGATATTGAGAAAAATGCTTAATGTAATCATTTGCCTGATACAACTAACATCTCCTCTAGGAGAAACCTCGTCTGTTAGTTCCAGGTTTCCATGGAGGAATGTTCGATCACAACACTATAAGAGTGTTGACCTCATTTCGTATTGTATCTCTTACTTTTGATCTTTGCTTCAGACAAGTCACTAGTGATAGATCTAAAGGGGCTACTATGATGATTATTCGTTCTATTGTTTTATCTACTATTATCAAAAGGATATTATTCCTTCTTGCTTTTTTGTTGACCTTGTTTCAGGTCACAGGTGATAACCCTGAGAAAGCTATAGTGAAGGTTGCAGAAGGCAACATATTAGATGAGACATGAAGTAGACTATGTACATGACCATATACACTCATGTACCAAAGAATATGAAGAAGAAGCTATCTCTTGAGATTCAGAATATCTCATATGTGTAACAACCCTAGCTAAATGATTGCTTAAGATTTACCAAGTATAATTAATTAAATAGTTAACTGTCCTAATGTGTATTAGTTAAATAATGATTATTTATTGATAATATTAATTAATTAATTACTTATTGTTTAATATATGTTTATTAATTAATTAATTAATTATTGTTTAATATATGTTGATTAATTAATTAATTAATTGATTAACACATTTAATGTTTAGGGTAAAGAATTAAATACTTAATAACTTTTAATTCATTATTATAAAAATTTATGTATGCATGGGATAAAGTATTGAATGGAGAGATAAGGTGGGTGGCATTAAAGGAAGGAGGAGGCGGTGAATGGGAGAGGATATGAGTGGGCAGAGGCATTCGGGAGAAGGACCTTTGGAAATTTGGAGGGAAGAAAGCAACATCTGGAGATTAGGGACTGTATGTGTTTGTTGGTTTGATATTTTCTGGTTTGGAAGTTTGGGTGGACTGTTACAGGGGTGCACTAGGTTGCTGGGAGTTTTGGGCTCGGGGACTAGGAATCCTCATGGAATCCTAGAGCTAGGGAGTCAGACAGGCTCTGTTCCTAGCTGGCAGGGAGGAAGATTCGGTTTTGGGCAGTCTAGCAGAGAGGACAACCGGAGATTGGGAATTAGCATCAGACAAAGGTATGTATTTTAGTGATTATGATGTGTTACGTGATGGTTATGTGATTTACTTTCATGCTGTGGATAAATTTTAATTTATGCTGAATAAGTTATGGTTAAATGCCGAAGATTAAGTTGTACAGCATACATTTTTCTTTATTCTTTATTTTAGCGTGTGTTTTATAAGGCTCTGTGGGGACAGAGACCTTACACATGGTATCAGAGCCCTGGTTTAAAAACTTGGACCAGGGCCTGCCCACCTATCTACATGTAAGAAGGACAATTAAGGAATGGAACTGTTCCAACTCTGAATTATTAAAAAAAAAAAAAAAAAACCCTAAAATAGTTATATTGAAACCCTGAACAAATTGTATAGGGTAATTATATATATTGAAAGCAGCAACCCTGGGGAAAAGGGACCCTGAAACCCTTTAATTAGATATAAATCTGGGCCAAGCTCCAGCTCCAGCTCCACCTAGCCTGCAAACCAAAAAAAAAACACATTTTTTTTTATTTACACAGATCTATAAATATAAACATTATGTTCAATGAAAGTAAAATGGTATAATATTTTACATAGTGAAAGTGTTAAATGGATTTTAACACTTGTTACGGATGAACCAACAATTAATAAAGTAAAAAAAAAAAGGGGGATATATAACAAAAGTAATAACAGAAAATAAAAACAATAATAATAAATAAATTATTGAATGTAGCTTTTCCCGAAACTTGTCCACCATAGAATTCTTGATGTAGTTCATCTTCGAGATAAAATGAATTGTGAGAAAGATAGCCACCCTATAAGCTTTTTATTTACTTTCATTGTTAGTACTTACTAATAATTGGCAATTGGTCGGATGTGTTGTTCCTCTTGACAATCAATAGATCATAAATTATGCTAGAGTTACAGATTCTATACAACATAAAAAGAAAAAAAGAAAAAAAAAACAACCCCTAAAATAGTTATATTGAAACCCTGAACAAACTGTATAGGGTAATTATATATATTGAAAGCAACAACCCTGGGAAAAAGGGACCCTGAAACCCTTTAATTAGATATAAATCTGGGCCAAGCTCCAGCTCCAGCTCCACCTAGCCTGCAAACCAAAAAAAAAAACACATTTTTATTTATTTACACAGATCTATAAATATAAACATTATGCTTAATGAAAGTAAAATGGTATAATATTTTACATAGTGAGTGTTAAATGGATTTTAACACTTGTTACGAATAAACCAACAATTAATAAAGTAAAAAAAAAAAAGGGGGGATATATAACAAAAGTAATAACAGAAAATAAAAATAATAATAATAAATAAATTATTGAATGTAGCTTTTCCCGAAACTTATCCACCATAGAATTCTTTTTGTAGTTCATCTTCGGGATAAAATGATTTGTGAGAAAGATAGCCACCCTATAAGCTTTTTATTTACTTTCGTTGTTAGTAGTTACTAATAATTGGCAATTGGTCGGATGTGTTGTTCCTCTTGGCAATCAATAGATCAGAAATTATGCTAGAGTTACAGATTCTATACAACATAAAAATAAATAAAAATAAATAAATAAATAAAATTATTGGACCAGCTACCCTTCGCGTTCAAACTCCAAAATATCATACGACCAACCTCTCTTTTAATCCCATCAGGTTCGAGATCAAAGCTAGAAGTAGTGTCAGCAATGGGATTCGAACCAGCACCATCGTTTGTGGACTAGAATCTAATTACACCATATACACCAGAATCAAAGCCTAGAAACAACAATAAAAACAACTTGGGTGTTAGCCATTGAGCCCAACCTCCAAGTAAACCATTCAACCACAATGTTACCAATCATATTCCAAGCCACATGTGATCCCACGTCTAAGTGTAAAGTGCCAAGGAAAGCACCCACATGGAGCCACGAGTCTTTATCATGCACTACAACACGCAAGAAACCAACAGATAAGCCATGCTCAAGCGCCAAGTAACCTGGAGGAGGAGCACTGCTACGCTCACCGTATATATATTTATATAATAAAAAAAAGGGGGGGTTTGAACAGAACTTTTCTCTGTACATTCGAAGTAATGTTAGTAAAATTCAATCATGAGTCAATGAAATAGAAAGTACACCATATGCGCCCATCGTGGATTAACTTAGTGTCCAAGGAATTCCCAAGCCAAAGCAATGACAACACTCATACCTAGGGTCGTTACAGTCCAGCAGAGAAGAAACCTGATAGGGCAATCTTCACGTGGAGAATAATAGGAAATTTCTATTTTTGAAAGAGAAACTGGATGTAACCGTGCACAATTTCAATTTAAGGTTCGAATTCATGGGCGAATTTCCCGTTGGAAACCATTTTTTGAACCCTAGAAATCGAATACCCAACTCATATAAACAACCGCGCTATCAAATTTCTAGTCAACCACCAAGTATCAAATCCCGCCAATGGAGTGCACGAGACCAAATTGTGACCAAAATAAATATATAAATAAAAAAAAAATAGAAATTCCTATCTACCAACTGAACCAAGCCTATAGGCACGAAAGGCCACAAACAACACATGCGCAAAGTACCACAAGTCAACAAACAAGTCACCGAAGACGAGCACTTGCACCAGGCCACATGACCTACAAATAAAGCGTTAGAGCCATGCACCAAGCACTATGCCACAACTAGGGGAGGAGCCCGCGAGAACCAAGCCCAGCGCCAAGCCCACGATACATCAAACCAATGCATATACCAAATCCATACTCTGAGTCCACATGTCAAACGCAATTCCAACATATTAGCCAGCGCACAAGTGCCAAGCCATGCAAAAAAAANTGCAAGCTCAGCGCAAGCCTGAGAGGCAACCGAACGCCAGCGCCAGCATCAAACACTCACAGCCCAAAACCCAACACCAGCGCCAGTGCTAAACACCAAGGCAACCCGTGCACTATACAATAAATAAATAAATAAATAAAACCTAAGCACCAGCGCCAAACACCAGCGCACAAGGCATTTATCAAAACAATATACAAGACAACGCTCAGAGTCGAGCATCGAGCCACCGAGGGAGGAACCTGCGGGCATTACCATAACTCCGTCGCAGTTGCAAAGTAGGAGAGGCCCAGGGTGTGTTCACATAATGAGATAGGCAGCAAGTCAATTAGGGTTAGGATATAGAGACCCGAGAAGAGGGCATTTAGGGTTTAGGGCACGTGGACCTCATGCAAGGACCCACGATGCCATTTCGAATTTATATTTTTTTATTTATTGTTTTAATCTTAACAAATATTTATTTTATTTATTTTGTTTTTAAAAAAAAATTATTTTTATTTTATTGTTTAAAATTATATTAGATTTGAGTTTAATTGTTTAAATTGTCCATATTTAAATTATAGATTTAAATTTTATTTTTTTTTATTTGTAATTAAATTATCCATGGGTTAAATTATCCACATTTAAATAATAGATTTAAATTTAGGTTAAACATATTTAAATTTATGTTTTAAATTAATTATAAGTTAATATGATTAATCAAAAGTGGTTAATCAAAGGGAATAATTTAAATTAAATTAATGATTAATTAGGTACTTAATAAATTAACTAATAATAATATTAATAATATTAATTTACGGGATTAAATGAATGAGTTGTTCAAGACGATTGGAATTAGGGTTAAAGTTTAGTTTAGATTTTAAGTTCTTAATAATTAATCAACTTTAGGTTGAAAATCACATTAATTAGTTTTAGACGAAAAGTTTAAGGACTTAGACCAAGGTAAGCGGGAGGGGGTTTCATGCACGCTAGGAAAGTAAGCTAGAGGAATTGGCGAGTATGGCGCAAATCTAGCATAGCTATGAGGCGAGAGGGTCAATAGTTTTCTTAGGCGAAGACATCAAGCTTAGACACTTAACCCTAACCTAGCCACCTCCCCTAAAGAGAGTAACCTCTGTTTACAGACAAGTAAAAAAAACTTACGCCTAACATTGTTTTCTAGTTTAAGTTGCGCAAATAAGAAACATCCTTGAACTCACCCTGACAACCTTGGTTGATGCAGGTTAAATCATACAGGATGGTTAGGACTCAAGGAAATCAAGGTAGAGGGGCATCGTCGCAGGGACCGCCAGCACCGCCACCACCATCGCCTGAACTAGCTCTCATACTGCACTCTTTGGAGGCCATAAATGAGACTTTAAAAGGGTGTCAACCAGCAGGGATCGAAATGGAGCCCCCACCATCTGGAACGGGTAATCCAGAAGCGTCGAGGGATTCAGGGGGAGGACCTCCACCTGAAGACATCACTAAGAACTATAGAAGATCAAACTTCTAGAGATTGTCGGGGGTCATGCCAGTGAACATGTCGAGGCATGGTTGGAAGGCATGACAAGATGTTTTGCCTTAAGAGACTATGCGTCCACCTCAAAGGCGAAGATAGCGATTTTTCAGTCGAGAGACAGTGCCTTGAACTGGTGGGGCAACCTGGAAAGGCAACTGCATCTTACCCCGAACACCGTATCTTGGGGACTTTTCGAGGAGAGGTTCTGAAGGAAATATCTGCCAGCTTACTATGAGGAACAACAGGTAGGAGCGTTTCATGCTCTAGTACAGGGAAACAGGACTGTAGAAGAATATGAGATTGGGTTTATGGAATTGGTCAAATATGTTTCATATATGGATAATGACCAACGACAGGCAGAACGCTTTGTCTATGGGTTAAACCCTAAGATAAGTGCTATGGTGCGGATGTGGAAACCGTCTTCAGTAACGGAAGATGTGGAAAATGCACGTTATGCGGAGGAACACATGAACTTAACCGGAGGTACGAGACCGACCTTTCCGCATCATCCTGGATTTGTGGGGAAGGCCCCTGGGACATTTCCCAGGGGAGGGGGCTCAAGGCCACCTCCATATGGTAATAGAGTCACACCCAGGACAATAGTCGCAGGGATTTCAATGGCAAAAAGTGAATCATCTCGCTCATCACCAACAACGCAGGCAGGTCGAAGGCCATCTCAGGGAACAACTAGTAGGGGCAGGGGTTCCAGGGGAAGGAACTCATTTTAAAGATAGTCACAGAACAATGCGTAGGTTCAATCTCATATTACTTGTTGGGGATGTGGAGGACCCCATTACCAGCGTGACTTCCCAGATTTACAATCAGGATTTGTGCATAGAGAAGGAAAGGCCTCGATGGGAAGAGCAAGTAGCAGCCACTAGATTTACGCAGTGGTTAATAATCACCAGGCCGAACATCAATCCAGGGTGGTGGAGTCATCAGGTACACTAAATCATATCAACGTTAAGATTTTATTTGATTCTAGTGCTACAGATAGTTTCATTTCACCATATGCATTAGAAAAGAGTGGGTTGGCAGCCTACGAGCACGATGACTTTAAACAAGTCGAGATGGCTTCGAGGGAAAAACAAGCGGTAGGACCTAGCGTCAATAATTATATAGTATACCTAGGAGTGTGTACTACCAGGTTGAAGGTATACGTCACTGCTCTCAGGGCATATGACCTAATCATTGGAATGGACTGGTTAGAAGCTCATCGAGCTTTGGTAGATTGTTTCGCAAAAAGGGTGCTTTGTGTCGACGATGAAGGAAGACCAGTAGAGATCCAGGGTGTATGGAGAAAAGTGTCATTACGCTTTATCTCAACTATGAAGGTTAAGCGATGCTTGAGGCAAGGGTGTCGACTATATGTAGTGGAAGCAGTGAATGAAAGGAAGGGACCCTCCTTGGATCAGTACCCGATATTGTCAGAATTTAAGGATGTTTTTCCGAACGAGTTACCAGGGTTACCTCCTGAGAGGGAGCTTGATTTTACTATTGAGCTAAAACCTGGTGCAAAACCAATTTCCAAGACTCCGTATCGGATGACAGCACCCGAACTTTGTGATTTGAAAATGCAATTGAAAGAGTTACTAGACTTAGGGCTAATAAGGCCGAGTGTCTCACCTTGGGGTGCACCAGTAATTTTTGTAAAGAAGAAGGATGGTTCCTTACGATTGTGTATAGACTACAGGGACCTGAACCGTGCTACAGTGAAAAATAGGTACCCAATGTCGTGAATAGATGACCTCTTCGATCAGATGAAAGGAGCAACAGTATTCTCAAAGATCGATTTGCGATCAGGGTATCACCAGTTAAGGATTAAGGAAGGTGATATCCCAAAAACTGTCTTTCGAACACGGTTTGGACATTATGAGTTCATCGTAGTACCTTTCAAATTGACCAATGCACCAATAGTATTCATGAGCCTCATGAATGACGTATTCCGGAAGTACTTAGACCATTTTGTACAAGTATTTCTAGATGACATCCTCATCTATTCCAAAAATGAAAGAGAACATGAGGAACACTTGCAAGTAGTGTTGTCCTGCCTTAGAGAGAACAAATTGTATGGGAAGTTGTCGAAGTGTTCCTTCTTCTAGAGAGAAATCCACTATTTAGGTCATATCATTTCTGGTGAAGGAATCTCTGTGGACCCAGAAAAGGTAAAGGCCATTATGGAGTGGCCAGTGCCGAAAAATGCCCATGAGGTGAGAAGCTTCATGGGGCTAGCAGGTTATTATCGGAGATT
>ML794066.1:390190-419046 GCA_009831015.1 Picea engelmannii
GCAATCTCCCACTTGGCTTGAGAGTGAAAGGCGAGATAGCATGGATGTTGAAGTGACTGAAGCTAAAGTGTGCACTGAAGGTTGCAAATAAGTTCTGTCTTTTCGTTGTCGTAAATTTAATTTTGAAGAAAATTTTAATGAAGCAGGAAGAAATTTCCATGTATGCAGTCACTAGCTGACACCTATATAACTTACTCCTCCTTTGGGCTTGGAATGACTATTAGGTCCTGATATTGATATTGTATTTTTTTTTTTAAATACCTACACAAAGGTGGCAATTGTGACATGTTTCACTCTCTTCCCGTCGCTATTACCATGTCCAAGACGTCTCTCTTTCCACCTCCAAGATTGTCGCTCCCATAGCAACCACGTCGGAGCTAGTAACTCTTGGCCGTCACTGTGGCCACCTGATGGACGTCGTTCTTGCGACGTCCAAGAGTGTCTCTCCCATAGCAACCACGTCGGAGCTAATACCTCGTTCCATCGGTCTTGCCACCTTCAGAACGTCTCTCTTGCCACCTTTGAGACGTCTCTTTTTCCACCTTTGAAACGTCTCTCTTGCCACGTCTGAAATGTCTCACTTGCCACGTTTGAAATGTCGGTCTTTCCACCTTTGAAATGTCTCTCTTTTTCCACCTTTGAAACGTCTCTCTTGCCACGTTTGAAATGTCGGTCTTGCCATGTTTGCAACGTCTCTCTTGCCATGTTTGAAACGTCGGTCTTGCCATGTTTGCAACGTCTCTCTTGCCACGTTTGAAACGTCGGTCTTGCCACGTTTGCAAAGTCTCTCTTGCCACATTTGAAACATCGCAATATAGACGAAAAATAGGTCGTCGAAAAAATGACGTCATGTGAAACGACGTTTGAGGGGGTTCGAGGTTTGTCGGTCTTCCGACAATAGAAAGTGGCAATTGCGTCGAACACGCCGTTGGAATTTGACCCAAATGCAGTAGTGATAATTGTAATATGCAGAATAAGAAGTCAGCCCTAGAATATATTAAAGAGGCCCCAGAATATATTAAAGGTGGACCACCTAGAAGAAGAAGTTGGCCCTGCCAGTGAAGAGACACCTCCGTCCACACGTGCCAGAGTTGTATAAATAAGGAGGCTAGCGCCTCACTTAGACATACACTCACTTGTTCATTGAGAAGAAAGTTTTGGAGCTGCAGTTGGAGAAGAGAGAGAGAGAGAGAGAGAGAGAGAGAGAGGACTTTCTGTATTTGTTTGAGTTATCTCTTGGCATTGTATTGGCTATCTATAATAAGGAACTTTTGCTGGGTTTTCTCCCCCATGAGGGTTTCCCAAGATAAATGATGTGTCTCTTGTGATTTTGTATTTCTCAATGATCCTATCTATGTTATTGTTATCTAGTGAAATGCAAATAACTTTAATAATAGCTTAAACCTTAACATAAACTCGTCCATGTTTCCATCTATTCAAAACTTAGTTATGTATACCCACTTTCAATGAACAAAATTGTTACCTTTAGGAAGAGGAACAAGACCCCAAGTGTCATTTTTCATTAAGGAATTCATTTCTCTTGCATAGCTACCTCCCATTCAAGTTGACCACTTGATTCTTTATAAGTCTGAGGATATTTAGTCTTAATGTGTTGCATCATAAGAGGTGAACCACCTGTATTGAATTGAGAACATGTCTTATGATGATCTAATGGATCATGAAATAAAGTACTAGTAGCTTCCCTTATTTTCTAAACCTAGTTCGGAAGTGGAGTAACTAGAGATACAGGATATAGATTGAACTCTAGGACTAGGAGTTGAAGGTGTAGGATCGACAGAATGAAAATAAATCTAAATTGGAGTAGGAGAAATTAAAGGTGTTGGTTTAGGTTTATCATTTCAGAAGAAGGATGATCATTTGAAAAAGGTACAAGTATTGGAGAAGTAGAAGAAGAATAAAGAAGTGGTAAAGAAGCTTTAGGAACACAGGCCAAGGATATTTTATCAAATAAAACATATCCTCTAAATATAACCTCTAAAGAGTGAGGTACTCAAAGCCAATAGGATTTTACATCTTCATTGTAACCAACAAAAATATATTGCTCACTTTTTGGTTGCATTTCCTTATGCTTTTCATTAGGAATATGTTCCCATGCTTCACAAACAAACACTTTAAATTGACAGGCATTGGGCTTGATCTAAGACCAAGCTTCTTATACAGTTTCACTCATTTTATCTTCTGTAAGAGTACAATTTAAGATGTAGTTACCACAATTTATAGCTTATACCCAAAAATATGGTGCTATTGTCTTTTATTGAACCATACAATTAACCATTTCATTACATGTTCAATTCTTACATTCTGCTACTCCACTTCATTATTTTTTGTAGTTTGATGCAATGAGAGTTGATTTTTTGACAAATAGGCAGGGATCATCCTCATTTTTACATCTTTCCAATGCCATAACTTCATCATGTGTACTCCTTTTTTAGTACTTTTTTTAATTGGCTAATGTTTTGAGATCTACATAGTGGTACTGGTTATTTTAGATTGTTTTGCAGTCTATTTTATATTTTGTGAAATGACTACTCATGAAGTTTGATTAACTAGTACAAACTATTATTCTTGGAAATCTTACATAAAGGATCTACTTAGGAGTAAAGAGTTGTAATAGATGACTCTTGGGCTAGATCTTTGTCCAATTGATGCATAGAAATGTAGAAAATGGCTTAGTTGTAATGATGAAGCTAGAAGTCTAACTGGCACGAAAATCTCTAAAGATCTAAAATTCCAAATTTAGTCCATTAACACACTTCAAGAAGATTGGCTAAAGTTTGAACAACTCTTTGGGAAAATTGATCTAATATGACCTCATTAGATGGAAAATAAGCTCATAGCTCTTGATTCAACAAAATTTCCTCAAATTAAAGACTACGTCACAAAATTTAATCTCTTCAGACTCCAACTTAGTGATTGTGGAATCAGTAACGATGATGATCAAACAATAATGACTATTCTTTATAAATTCAAAGCTCCTTTTGATACTTTTGTGTCTACTTTTTTTTCAACTAGAGATGATTTAGGAGCCAATTATAGGATGCCTACTTTTGATCTATTTTGTGATCAATTGACACATTAGAAAACAAGCTCTTGCATATGGGTGCACTAGGTACAATTACTAAGAAGAAAGCATTGTTTGCTCACAATCAAAAGGGATCCAAACCCTTCAAGAAACCATTTAAATAATCTAGACTAACCAAGATTTCCGAGCCACCTATAGTGATTCCTCCTCATTCAAAGTCTTAGTAGGGAACCAAATCAAAGAAGAAAAATCCACTTAGGTCTAGTTCCTTTTGTGGAAAAGATAGGCCTCCTCATACACATTGCTAGAAGAAGATGTAAGAATTGGAAGAAACCATGAAAAAACATAATTTCAGTCTAATATTCCCTCCTCTTCTACTTCTTCTAAGCCTCATTGTCTTTCTATAACATGTCAACCATCTCATGAATAGATTTTGAACTCGGAGCCTCCTATAATATTGCCAATCATAGGCATCATTTTTCTAGTCTTGATGAGTATACAACCCAACAATATTTTGTCAATGATAGCTCTCGTTTAGATGTTGTAAGAGAAAGAACAATATATCTTCTTGATGGACAATTTAACAATGTATTCTATGTTCTTGACCTTTCTTCAAATTTGATTTCAGTTTTTCAAATTACTCGTTATAGTAATGGAAAAACCATTGAGTTTTTACCTCATGAAGTTGTAATCAAATATCTAAAGGATCCATCTATTGTAATAGCTTCAATCCATTTTGATGAATCTTCAAGGCTATGCAAATTTGACAAATTTGAATCTTCATCACCTACCATTGTCCTTATTTCTCATGTTGATGACTTGAGCAAACTTTAGCATGAGTGGTTTTGTCATTTAAACTACCACTACTCATGGTAGCTCCCAAAGCACCAAATGGTGCATGGCTCCCCCCCTGTATCATGAAATTATGGTGTTTGTCATGGTTGTGTTTTGGTTAAGAATCAAATATACTCTTTTCCTTCTAGTCATTCCTGACAAGCATCAAAACCACTTGAATTAGTTCATAGTAACATTAGTGGGCCATTTGATCTGGACTTAGGAGCGAAACAAACTGATTAACAAATTGAATATCATAAACACAGAGATAGGAAGAATAACACAAATATCCAGTGAGCAATATATTCTATTAAATAATGAAATAGAATGAAACTGTAAAACTGCAGAACTGAAACTTGCTCGAATGGTGGTAGCTATCTCTGAGAAGAGATGTGGCTGCTACATGCATCTGTATGAAAAGAATGGATTACAATGAGGCTCCATAGTCCCTTTTCATATTACTCATGAATGCCAAAACCCTAGACATCCAAAAACCTAACCCTAGAAGGTGAAACACCAAAAGTCATGTGGGCCCTATGGGTAAATTGGTGTAATTTGGTATCTCAACTTCCTAGGGTCATAACTTTTGCATACGACCTCCATTTTAGGCGCGTGATAGCCTGTTGGAAAGGTATTTCAGATAACTACAAATTCCACCATTAGATTTGAACTTGTCTATAGTCTGACTGTGGCGAGTCAAAAAAACAATGTTTAGGGCCCCAAAACATCCCTAGAAGTACAACAAGATGTGATGACATGAAAACATACAAAATAAGCTAGTTGGATTAGGAAAGAGGCCACCCATATCCAACTGGAGAATGTGTGAGGATTCAGACATCCCTAGAAGTGTAGAACTCACAATTATAAAGCAGTACAAAAAGACGTGTTGAATAAAAAATGGACACGAGGAGCCAGTTGGAATAGGTGGGTGGCCACCAATATCTATCTGGATCAATCCTCCACCCTTAGGAAGAAATGGTCTCCATTGCGTTGAGTTCCCCCATCAGGCGAGGAAACTTGCGTTAGATTTGGCCTCGGGTGATCCACTTGGTGTAGGAGTTTCCCTGCCTTGACAACTCGATAAAGTTGGATCTGTTGTTGGCGATTGGCCTTGACCTATGTGTCCACTATCTGGTTAGTGGATGCTTGTTCCATGCAGTCAGGATTGAGCTATGTTGGTATCAATTGTTCAACGATCTCAGAGGTGTCCAATAATGGTGGAAAATATGGTTGAAGGAGATCCACATTGAATATTGGATGCAGACCAATGAAGGGTGGAGTGTTGATCTAAAAAGAATTGCTACCCATGGCCTTGGTGATAATGTAAGGCCCATAACAAAGTGGGTGAAGCTTTCGATGGGACCCGGTGAGACGCTCCTTCTGCAAATGTAACCAGACTTTGTCGCCAACCTGAAACTGGTGTGGTACCCTGTGTTGATCATGGCATTGCTTGTACTTAGCATTGGATTTCTGCAAAATCTCGTGGACCTGTTGGCGGATGTGTTGAATCCGCTCAATGAATCTGGTGGCTTTGTCGATCACAGGCTGATCAGGGGAAGATTTTGTCTGTGCGATGGAAAGAGGAAGTGCAACATCAATGGGTCCCAAGGGTTGGAATCCCAGACCCACCTGAAATGGGCTATGACCGGTGGAACTATGGAGAGCCATGTTGTAACTGTGTTGGACATATGTGAGACTATCTTCCCATGTTCAAGGATGCTTAGTATTGTACATGTGCATGATGTGCACAATCATCTGATTGACGACCTCGGTTTGGCCATCGATTTGGGCATTGAAAGCAGTGGATTTTGTAAGCTTGGTGTCCAACAGAGACCAGTGACTCGACCAAAGGTGTTGAGGAACCTGTTTTCTCCATCGGAGATGATGGTCTGTGGTATCCCAAAGTGGACCCAAAATCATTCGAAGAAGAGCTTGGAATTATCTATTGCTGTGACATTCTTCTTACAGGCTGTGAGGATGGCCATCTTCGAAAACCGATCAACGACCACAAACACACAATCATTTTCATTCTTGGTGGATGAAAAACCAGACATGTAATCCATGGAGATGGATTCCCATGGCTTCTTGAGAATAGGAAGAGGGGTGTATAAGCCTTACTTCTTGATGGCTGGCTTGGCAATGGCACAAGCAGTGCAAGACCTAATATAATTTATGATGTCCTATCGAAGTTTTGGCCAATAAAAATGTTTCTCAAGAATGACCACAGTTTTCTCTATGCCAAAATGTCCTTCTACCTGACTGTAGTGGGCTTAACAAATTAGCATTGCACGCTCGCTTGTAGGAACATAGAGATGGCCCAGGTCGTATAAGAGTCTATCCTGAATGTGAAAATCAGTGACAACAGTGCATGTACCCAGGAGCTGATATGTGGTGGTGAAGTTTGGATCTTGCTAGTAAATTTGGGGCCACTCCGATGTTTCATGTCCACGGGAATGGAGCACAGTGGTGAGTGCAGCCACAGGAGGCCGACTAAGGCATTCAACGACACGATTGGAGATACATGTCTTATACTTGATGTTGATATGGCACTGTTGCAGGTAGGTGGACCACTTCTTATGGCAGTCGTTCTACAATTTCCCCTGTGTTTGTATGAACTGCAAGGGCTTGTGATCAGTGTGTATGATCATCTCTTTCCCCAGAATGTAATGTTTCCATTGACGGCAGGCTTGGACAATGGAATACATTTCCTTGTCATAGGTGGGTTATTTCCCGAAAGTATTAGAGAGTGTCTCACTATGGTATGACATAGGATGCCCGTGCTGAGTGACAACTATGCCCACAACATAGTTAGATGCATCAATCTCAATCTCGAATGGTTATTGCAAATCGGGTAAGGAGAGTATCGGAGCTGAGAACAAGTGATGTTTCAGATCATTGAATGCTCATTGTTGCTCCTTACCCCACACGAACTTAGCCTTACCACCACCCTTGGTCACCTTGATGAGGGCCCAGGAAATATGGGAGAATCCCAACACGAACCGTCAGTAGAAATTGGCTAGTCCCAAGAAGATCTGAAGCTCGGTCAGTGTGGTCAGGGATGGCTAGTCACAGATGACTTGGATCTTAGTTGGATCAACATGTACCCCATGCTCATCAACAATGTAGCCCGGGTATTGGACCATGTTCATGCCGAAAGATCATTTTTCCAAGTTGGCATAAAGCTTGTGCTGTCGCAGAGTGCTCAAAACCTATTGAATATGTTGCATGTGCTCCTCCGACGTTCTGTTGAAGATGAGGATTTCATCTAAATATACTACCACAAAGGAGTTGGTGAAGGGTCTCAAGACATCATACATCAACCTCATGAAAGTGGTTGGTGCATTGGTTAAGCCAAAGGGCATGACTAGCCATTCGTAGAGACCTTATTTAGACTTGAAGGTTGTCTTCCAGACATCAGTTGGTTCGATGAGAACCTGGTGATAGCTAGACATCAGGTCAATCTTGATGAAGAACTTTTACCCCTTGATTTGGTCAAGAAGGTCCTCAATCCTGGGGATGGGGTAGCGGTTCCTGACTGTGATTTTGTTTAAGGCTTTGTAATCAATGCAGAGTCACCAAGTCCTGTCCTTCTTCTGCACCAATACAATCGGGCTTCCACAAGGGGAGGATTTGGGACTGATGAGCCCCTTTTGTACAATCTCTTGGATCTTAGGCCTGATTTCGTCATTCTGCATCAACGAGCATTGATAGACTGGTCCATTAGGTAGAGGTCCATCGGAGGTCAGATCAATTGGATGTTTGACTTGGTAGTGTGTTTGTACCCCTGTAGGTGAGGCGAAGATGTCTCTGTATTCTTCCACGATCTCGTCCACTTGCTTCTTCTACAAAGAGAGGAATTGTGTATAGGCCAAGGATGTGGCAGCGACCTTATACTTACTGTGAGCACGGATTACAAAGAAGACGAGCTTCCCAGTCTTTGAAATGACCTTATTGCATTGCTTACCAGAGATTAAATAAATAGAAATAGGTGGTTCCACCTCTAGGATCCTGTACAATTGTCTATCCAAAGTAATAATAACACTACAGGGTCTAGACTCATACACAACACGACGCTTCCACAAATATGTTTGTCCTAAAAGAACATCACAAACTTCAAGGGGAGAAATATCACACAGTACCTCATCTTTGAAAGGATTGATGTCGTAGGGTAGACGACACTGTTGCTAACACGGAGATCTCTTCCTTGACGAAGCCAGCCGATGGTGTAGGGTTGCGGGTGCCACGTCATTGGTAGGTGCAGCTGCTTGAAAACCTCTACTGAAATCATGTTCTTATGACTACCGTTGTCGACAATTAAATGAATCTAATCCCCCTTGACCCACATCTGTGAGTGAAAGAGGCATTCCCCTTCCTCTAGTTCTTCTAGTTCGCCTGGCCAGACTTTGGTAGTAGTGACCGTGGCACTGGGTTCAACATCGATAATCCACTTCCCTCCTTCAGGATTTGACTCAGAATCATAATCGACCTCTCACTCGAAAGACTTTAACTCGACCATGAGGGACTTCTTGGAGCGACATTCGTCGGTGTTGTGCCAAGGACTTTTATGGTACTCACACAATTTTCCCATGTCCTTCTTTGTCTTCTCGTTGCCCTTATTGTGTTGTGGTTTGGAAGGATTTTCTTGAGGGAGGCCATATCGAATTGGTCCCTTGTTGTATGGATTGGGGTTTCCTTTTCCATTCTTCAGCTATGAGGGGTTTGCATATCCAAACTCACGTCATTTCTTCTTAAATTTCTACTCGATCTTGACAGTGTATCTATAAGTCGTGCTTGTAAATGTGTTGAACCTACACAGAATAGATCTAACACATTTGCAGAGAGAAATTGAGAAAGAAGAAGCAAGAGAGAAAGAATGGAAGAATTCTCATTAACCATATTCCACACTCAAAGAGTGAATAATTTACAATATATATAGAATAAATGAGTAACTAATGAGCCATAGTGGTGGTCTAGATTGATCTGGACACACACCAATAGTTACAAGAGTAAACTGCCACCTAGTCTAGTCTCTCAGGCAGTTACGGGAGTGAACTGCCACCTAGCTGAGTTAACTAGTCAACTAGACTTCAGTTAATTGACTGAACAAAGAGTAGTGAGTTGGTGATGATCCCAATGTTGCATGGTGACAAAACCAATGCAACATCTAAACTCAACTCAACTAGTCAAACTGAAGTGTCAACTGAAAGAGAATATTCTTCAGGTGGAATATTCTCCCCTAAAATATAGGAGACTGGATAATGAATAATTATGAATAATAAACAAGGAATAACCTTAGGAAAAAAAAATCTTAGGTTTGTGTGAAGTAACTCCAACACCCCCCGTGAACATCACTATGGTGAAAATAAAGAATGGGCCCCGGCTATGAGGCCATGTTAGGTACCCAAATACAAAAGATACACTGAACTAAACGAGGAAAGAGGGAAAACCTCATGGGAACAAAACCCCCCCTCAAATAAAAAATGAGAAGGAACAAAAAACAATTACTAAGCAACCATGTCCTTCACTCCAAGAAGTCCTCGCAATTGTGCAAGTTTGTGCTCATTGAAGATTTTGTTGAAGATGTAGATGTCTGCACAGATCTGATGAAGTATATGAATAATTTATATTTCTAAACATATCCACTTTATCTTCTTGTAATGAATAATATCCAAATAAATTTTGGATGAAATTTTGAAAACCGTGCAGCCGTTTCTGGAAAAATGCTGAAATTTTGTTGATTTTGAAACGATCATAACTTCAATTTCTAGACTCCGTTTTGGACGATTTGTTTTTTGAAATTGGATATTTTCCCGAGAGGAATTCAAATATCCAATTTGTTTATGCAAATTTTTCTCAGAAAATATCAGAATGGCGTCTGATGTGCACGGCTCTCTTTTTGTCTCCTGACATGCATGCATGGTGCATGCAAAAGTGTCTGCATGTGACTCCTGAGATGCATGCCATATATCTTCCACATGAATTTAAGAAAATAAATCTGAAATTGAGTAGACATCATCTTCAATTAATGGAATACAAATTTCTGCATAAACTTTTGTAGAAGACTCTTCATAATAAGAGGCTTGATCTTCTGATGGCTTCTCTTCTGGCTGTATCTATTCGACCTCCTACATGAAATCTTCACAATATTCTTTATTCCCAAATAGAACCTCCAATCTGGTCCATAATTCATTTGGAGTTAATCCTTTTGATTCTTCATATACTTGATGGAAAAGTTCGGGAGAAACAGACATGCCGATACTTCCTATGTCCATATCTTGTCTATTGAGAAAGTCATTTTTCTCATTGACAAAATCAGGCTCTACTTCCATTGACATGGTTATTTGGTATAAGCATATGCATCTAAGATGAAGCAGAATTTTTGGCTTCCATTCCAAATAGTTATGAGGCGTGAGAAGTATTTCCGATGAATAATCCATTTTTTTGTTGTCTTCAATCTTTTGTACCTGCAAAAAATGATTTGGTGTAGATTTTTCTTAGCAGTCCGTCAGCTCTGATACCATGTAAATGTGTTGAACCTACACAAAATAGATATAGCTAGAAAATACAACACACATTTGCAGAGAGAAATTGAGAAAGAAGAAGCAAGGGAGAAAGAATGGAAGAATTCTCATTAACCGTATTCCACACTCAAAGAGTGAATAATTTACAATATATATAGAATAAATGAGTAACTAATGAGCCATAGTGGTGGTCTAGATTGATCTGGACACACACCAACAGTTACAAGAGTAAACTGCCACCTAGTCTAGTCTCTCAGATAGTTACGGGAGTGAACTGCCACCTAGCTGAGTTAACTAGTCAACTAGTCTTCAGTTAATTGATTGAACAAAGAGTAGTGAGTTGGTGATTATCCCAATGTTGCATGGTGACAAAACCAATGCAACATCTAAACTCAACTCAACTAGTCAAACTGAAGTGTCAACTGAAAGAGAATATTCTCCAAGTGGAGTATTTCCCCTAAAATATAGGAGACTGGATAATGACTAATTATGACTAATAAACAAGGAATAACCTTAGGAAAAACAAATCCTAGGTGTGTGTGAAGTAACTCCAACAGTGTCCAATGAGGCGATGTCCAGAAACTCCATTTATGTTTGAATATATCAATGCAAATAGCCGCGGTATTTGAGCACTAGATGACGCTCATAATATTTGATACCCAATTTGATTCATAGTGTAGGGAAAATATTGGTGAAGTCTGGTACTGTCTGGTCCCTTTCTTGGCGTAGGGTGGTCCATCTGGTGTACTGGTCCTCGTAGCTTCCAACAAGGTAGTATTGTTCTTTAATGGTGTCTCAGAAGGAATCCCATGTAGAGGCCACCACAAAAATTGCAGATTCCTCCACGGCCCTTTGCCCAGAGTAAGTATCACACCAGTCTTTAACATGGGGAATGGCCTTGAGGAGTGCAAAAGTGATCTTTTCCCTATCGGAAAAATTGTGGACTGAAAAATATCCTTCAAGCAGATTCAACCATTTATCTATAGCATCTGCATCTATTAGTCCTTCAAATAATGGAATATAAAAATTTCCCTGTACCTTGAAGGGCGCTGCATGGCGTCTTGATGAATATGCTTCTCCCGTGGGCAACCGTCGAAGGATCTGCGTGAAGTTGTCCATCATTTTGTTCCTTTGTCGTGTGAGGGATTCCTCAAGCAACATTTTAATAGGATATCCTACTCCATCATCTTTCTTTTCATCTCCCATGGGTTGTTTTCAGGCTTGACGTGGTCGATCTGGTAATGGCTTGATTGGTTCAAGTCCCAACTTCTTGTACCCAGACCTTGTCGGGGACATGCACGAAGAAAAATAAATGAAGAGCAGACCGCTCTGATACAACTAATCTGGATTTAGGAGCGGAACGAACTGAATATCATAAACACAGAGATAGGAAGAATAACAAAAATATCCAGTGAACAATATCTTCTATTCAATAATGAAATAGGTTGAAACTATAAAACTACAGAATTGAAACTTTCTCGAATGGTGGTAGCTATCTCTGAGAAGATATGTGGCTCTTACGTGCATCCGTCTGAGCATAATGGATTACAATGAGGCTCTAGAGGCACTTTTCATATTACTCATGAATGCTAAAACCCTAGACATCCAAAAACCTAACCCTAGAAGGTTAAACGCCAAAAGTCATGTGGGCCCTATGGGTAAGTTGGTGTAAGTTGGTACCTCAACTTCCTAGGGTAATAAATTTTGCATATGACCTCCATTTTAGGCGTGTGATAGCCCGTTGGAAAGGTATTTCATAGAGACACACATTCCATCATCAGAATTTAACTCTATCTATAGTTTGACTGTGGCAAATAAAAAAAACATTTAGGGCCCCAAAACAGCCCTGGAAGTACAATAAGATGTGCTAACTTGAAAACATAAAAAATAAGCCAGTTGGATTAGGCGAGAGGCCATCCGTATCCACCTGGAGAATGTGTGAGGCTTCAGACAACCCCAAAAGTGTAGAAATCACAATTATAAAGTAGTACAGAAAGACGTGTTGAATAAAAAATGGACACGAGGAGCCAATTGGAATAGGTGGGTGCCACCAATATCCATCTGGATCACCATTCCCCACTCCATCATTTTCAGGGGAATGATATATTCTCACTTTTATTTATAATCACACTCGATGCACTCAATTTTACAGTTTAAATCTCAAAAGTGAATTTTTTTCGTTTTCTCCATTTATTTTAAAGCATTAGTTGAAAATCAATTAGTTCATCTAATCAAGAGAATCTACATTCATAATCGTGGAGAATATGTTATTAAACACATTGTTCATTTTTCCTATAAAAATGGCATTCACATGCAACATATAGTGCTTTAAACTCCATAGCAGAATGGAATAGTTGAACATAAGAATGGAATACTTAAAAAATGGCTAATTGTATGGTTCAATCAAAGAAATTAGTACCATAGTTTTGGGCAAAATCTATAAATTGTGCTAACTACATCTTGAATCGAACTCCGAAAAAATTGTAATAATTGTAACTATGAAAGAAGCTTGGCCTTAGATCAAGCCTGATGTCAGTCGCTTTCAAATGTCTAGTTATGAAGCATGGGCACATATTGATGATGAACATAAGGAAATGAAACCAAAAAGTTAGGAATGTATTTTTTTTTGTTATGTTGAAGATGTAAAATCCCATTGACTCTTTGTACCTCACTTTTCAGAGGTTATATTTAGGAGATATATTCAATTTGATGAACTCTCCTTAGCTTGCATGCCTATATTTTCTTCACCACTTCTCTCTTATTCTTTTACTTCTCCTAGACTTATAGATTTTTAAAACAATGATTCTTCTTCTTCAGATGATGAACCTGAACCAATACCTTCAATTGATCATCCTACAATTCATTCTACCAATCTTATGTCTTTAGCTGCTCCTCCTATAGTTTAGTCTACAAATATTGTAGTTCAATTGCTCCACTTCCAAAATGGGTCCATAAAACAAGAGAAGTTGATGGTACTTTAGTTGGTACTCTATTGGATCCTTGTAGGACATGCTCTCAATGCAGTACAAGTGGTTTATCTCTTATGGAACATCACATTGAGACAAAAGATCCTCGGACTTATAAAGAAGCAAGTGGTCAATCTGAATGGGAAGTAACTATGCAAGAAGAAATGAAACCCTTAATGAAAAATGACATTTGGGATCTTGTTCTTCCTCTATACGGTCGCAAGATAATTTGTTGCAAGTGGGGCCTACAAAATCAAGTTTTCAGTAGATGGCGTCTTGGATAAGTTTAAATCCCACCTTGTTACAAAAGGTTTCTCACATGTTGAAGGTATTGATTGCTCCGAAAATTTTTCCCATGTTGCAAAGATGGATTCAGATCATCTTGTTATTTCACTTGATGCTTCTCAAAGTTAGGAAGAACATCATATGGATGTCAAAAGTTCCCTTTTTCATAGGGAATTGAATGGAGAAATCTACATGGAATAAACTCCGGGTTTTTATCAGGAAGACTCCTCCCTTGTTTACTACATCAAGAAGTCAATGTATGGTCTAAATCAAGCTCCCTGAGTTTGGTATGAAAAATAGATAGTTTTCTTCTTGAATCTGGTTTCTCTAGGTGTAAATCCGATGTCACTTTCTACACTCAACATGTAAATGGTGAAATCCTCATCCTTGTTCTTTATGTTGATGACCTACTTATCAATGCAAGTAATCATCATTAGCACAACCATGTGAAATCTAGCCTTATGACCCAGTGTGAGATGTCTGACTTAGGCCTCCTTAATTATTTCCTTTGTCTTCAAATCCAACAATCTAGCAAGGGAATGTTTGTCTCTCAACCTAAGTATCCACTTAACCTTTTTCGTCTATTTGATATGGAAGACTGCAAATCCACCGCTACTCCTTATCAATCAATTGCCAAACTTTTTGCCTAGAGTTCCACTCCTCGGGTTGATCCTACTTTATATCAACATATTTTTAATGACATAACTTACATTTTTTCAAGTTTTAGTTTAAACTTTAAATGTTTGATGAATTATTGGTTCAGTAATGTAAAAGAAAAAATGTTTTTTTTTTTTTTTTTAATTATTTAAAATTAATAATATTTTTTAATTTTTTTTTAAATTATTTAAAATTAATAATAATTTTTAGACTGATAAAGTGTATATTCTATTTTTTATGGATTTGAATCTATGAGGAAATACATGTTTTTTAATAATTAGACCCACTCAAATAATATTAATAATTAATATTAAAATATAAAAAAAATTCTACATAATTTTTGGATTTAAAATACACAAACGTATTAACTATTTAAATTATAATTTCAACAAAAAATAATTTTATCGCTTAAACTTTCTTTTATTTTAAAGGCTTATGAAATTCCACTTGGTTTTTTCAAAAGTTTATTTCTGCTCCATCAAATCATATAATTTCAACAAAAATTTAATAACCCATTTGAAATGGTAAGATTTAACCTTTCATTTATTTTAAAGGCTTCTGAAATTCCACTTGGTTTTGCCTAAAGCTTATTTGTGCTCGATCAAATCATGTGGATGAGTCTGAGGCCTTGTCGAGTCCCATTCCTGTATTTGGAATCTTTGTCTTGTCATGGGATAATTTGTGCGCTGAATGAAATCATATTGCTGAGAACGAACTGCGCGCCATTGTTGATGGCAATTGCTTTGAAAGTCTTTACAAATAAATTCAAAGAACTTTCCACAGCAAAAAGACTCTCTCGCTGTCCGAATAATCTCTCCATAATCTATTAACCGCAACTTTTCTTGGGCCTTCTTTAATGGTGCTTCTCAAAATAACAAACTCATTTGTGGGGAACGGCTATATTTGTGGAATACATATTTGTTCAAAATCAAGATGGTATTGGGAATAGGATCAAACAATTATGTTGAGCTTATGTCATTAAAGCTTCTTTTACCATTTGTAATGAAAAAAGAGATACATTCTATTTAAATCTTTGGTTACTCTATGAATACTATAAAATGGTCTAAAAAAAACTCAAATCTGTTATAATATTATTTTATTGCCAATTTTGGAAGAAATATTCATTCTTCTGAACACATTTGCATCTCATACCCTCTCTCATGTATATAGGAAACGCAACCAGCTAGCAGACTCCTTATCAAAAGATAGACTTCAACTCCTTTTTGGCAGTGGGCACATCAAGGAAATGATGGACGAGGAGGCTTATGAATTCCATCATAGGCCCTTCTTAGAAAACTTCATTCAGCCAACCTAATATCACTCTTTTTTTGTGGATTTGGCTTTCAAATCATAACAGATTATGTATCTAGAATGTTATCACTGCTGAGACAATTACTATGTCCGTAAGCTACAGACCTTAAAATATGTGCTATTGAAGCTCTATACTTGAGCTTTGCTTTGTTTTTTTTTAATCTCATTTATATTCACTGTGTTTTTTTTATCTTTTTTTAGATGAAGCTCCTTTTTGTTTTTGAGTTTTTTTAGTGGGTTGTAGCTATGAATCATCTCCTATGACTATTCCAGATGATAGTGCTATATAGCACTTACAAAATGTAATTTTGTCTCCTCTAATGAATAAAATTACTTTTTTTTTTTGGAATTTTTTTTTTTCAAAGAAATGGATATAACCTACCTTTAAAAATTAGCTTGACCCTTAAGACACTCCATTAGCATATTATTTAAAAAATTAAAAACTTAAAAAAACTTCTTCGCTTTGAGAGCTAAACCTAAACACACAAAGAAAAGCAAGATCTAACAATATATTGAACTATAGGTTATTATTAGTGTAGGGATTATATCTTTTCTCTAATCTTTGGCTGTAGAAGTTATTTGACTGTGTATTATCAATAGACATGATTGAAGCCTGACCTCAATTAGCTTATTAGTGTTAGAATATTTAGTATATTAAGGTCTTTTTGAAACTTATTGCCTTTTTTAATTATCAATTTCTCAATTTTATAAGTGTATTCTCAATAGATATGATTAGAGTTTATTATCTCAAATAACTTATTAGTGTAAATAACTTAGTAAGTATTGAGTATCTGGTATATTAAGGGCTTTATAAAAGCCTATTATCTCAAATAACTTATTAACATTGAATATTGGCTTCATTTTAACACATATTTAAGAACTTATTACCATCTCCATTTTTCTCAAAAAAAAATGTTAAAAATATTGTTTATATGGGGTAGAGACATTTGAACCTTGACATTATAACATGGGGTAGAGAGATTTGAGCCTTATACCTCTTCCAAACAAGAAAAAATATTATCCCAACTCACCATGAGGCAATATATTTAATTTAATTCTTATTATTTGTCTACATTTTATGATAATTTCAAATCCATTGAATTCAATAAGTTAGCATTGAATTGTGTATAGCAGGTTAATATATTTTGTACTTTGTTAAAATAATCCTCAAAAAGTTGTGGAGGCTCTGATTTAAGTAACAAACTTGGTTGTACATATTAAAGAAAAAGTTGTGGAGGCTCTGATTTAAGCAACAAACTTGGTTGTACATATTAAGTAGCTTGTGAAACTTAATGTTGGAGCCTAAGAAAAAATAAATTACATGCTCCCTAACTATGGGGTTTTCCTTGTAGATAAGAGACTCATGGGTGTGAAGAGCTTAAAATGTCTCCATTGTAGGCATTCTGAAAAATTTAAAGCATCTATTTTGGTTTTGTTTTATTGCCAAGTCTCTGTGAGATGGGTCAAGTCTCTATATGGTAAGCGTATTCATGCATCCATTATGTGGAGCATTGCGCTCCTATGAGATAATCTCCTATGGGTTGTATATTTATAGTGTTCTTAGTTTATTGTTGTTGAAAATAAGCTTGATGAGTAGTCTAAAATAAATTACTTTCACCCACCAACCAACAACTATGTCTAGCCTCTTTTGACTTTCACTAATGGACACTTGAACCTCTCAAAGATATTTTAGTTAGTCAACAAAAATTTAATATATATGGTTGTAGTGGGTAATATATTTTGTAACATAGGGGAGGCAGGTGCGGGAGGGGTTTTGTTCATCCCTAGAGGACAAAGGATGCTAACTTATTCTTGGAATCTAGGAACAACCAAAAAAAATTCAACAGAGGCTTATGCACTTCTCAAAGGGACCCAAATAGAGAAGGATCGTCAAATAAACAAGTTGATCATAATAGGTGACTCTAAAATGATCATCAGGTACTTCATTAAAACCGCAAACCCAAAGAACTCAACTCTCAAAAGAATCATCGGCAGAACCAAGGACACACTCTCTAGCATGTGCCCCTTCTTCTATCATGTCTGACGAGCCAACAACTGGAGAGAAGATGAACATGCTAACAAAGCCATAGGTAAAAGCACAGGTCACTTGGAATTTTTGGATAGGCCTGCGTTTCTAGCACCCCCTTAACCACTCCAATGTCCCAGCTCATTCACGTCGACATTCCACCCAACATCCAAGCACGCATGGCTCTCCAGTGCAACAACTGGTCAGGATGAACTCCCGACAAACCCAGGGGATCAGTGTACTTCGCCAAATACAGGATTGTGAGAAGTAGTACGTCGCAGCCGGAGAATTGGGATTTTCAGCGTAGCAAAAGGTTCGCCTCCCGTGGGATCCTTCACATGAGGTCACTCCCACCTCGCTCCTCTTTCTCTCCCGTTACCCTTCCATTAATGGCACACGAGATAACGAAATGTGAAATGATTGATGTAAGGCTCCAAAGCATGCAGAAGATGGAAAAGAAGTACACCTCATCCCAGGGGCGTCATCTAGCATGATCAAGAACATGTGTCACATGGGGATTACAGGGAGGACAGAGTTAGATTCATTGTTTATACACCCACAGGAAGGTAAGTGATTTAAAAAGAATTACAGGAGAAAGGAAGTGCCCAGGAATTTCAAGCCAGTGTTTAGACAGAAATCGCAGGACAAAAACAGACAAGGTGAAGGCCACAATTCAAGAGCGTGGAGATAGTATTGGATGGCCAAAAGGGCATAACAGGCATAGCCAGAGCAGAGGAACTAAATAGGTAGATAGGAAAAGGATCCAATTGGTATTGGATTCTCTGATAATTTTTTAGGAAGAAGATAAGTGGACTCAGAAAGCACGACCAAATCCCAACAACACTCGCAATGCCTTTTCCTAGGCAGCAAAAGTGGAAGAGTAGGCATAGATTACATAAAAAATCTCAGAAAAGTCAGGCCATCTAGTGGAATCGCCAAAATGGATCAGCGCCCAAGTTAGGATAACCGAGAGGAGGAGATGGTGGACGACAATTTCATCACCACCCAACATCTGGCCATGAGATTGGATTCACACAGCACCACCCTAAGCTTCACGATGGAAACCATTTCTCAACACTGATCTCTGATAAGCTAGCTCCAAGACGAGGTTGATTTCTTAAGAAGACAAGGTGAAAGACTCGAAGAATTGCATGGAACCAGAGCCCAGGTTGTAGCAGGACAAAGCCAAAGTGAGGAGTGTAGAGAAGAGACATCTCGGTCCTGCCTGACCTGAACGTTGCCCTAGACATGCCTCCAGAAGAAGCTCAAGCTCCAAAGGAAAAGAAGCAGTAAGATTGGCCAACAGTCCCAAAATTTTGTAATTATGGCTATGTGTAATAATCACAGATTGTAAGCAATAACTAGAATAATTAGTTTTTACTAAATATGAGGAGTAGTTTTTTGGAACAGGTCCATGTAGTAAGCTATATGAAATACTAGTAGCCGTTCCATTGAACCAGCACCCCTCTTTGTAATTAGCGACTATGATCGTGCCTTTATATATATATAAATCATCTTTCAGTTTCTGTAAAAATATATATATATTTTGTAACATAGTTTGTTAAAGATAGAAAAGTTGTATTCATCAATGTATGTATAATATAGGTAGTTAGTATTAGTGAATAAGAAGAATAGAATGTGAAATAACACTCATTGTAAAACAATTCAGTTTGCAATATACATATGTGTTTTTATTTCATATACTAGAGTCTCAAATACTCTAATTTAATACTCTATTATACTATGTTTTTATGCACACAGTTTGTTTATTTTCCAATAGATTTGTATCAAAGTAGGTTCTATGAGGATTTTGTGTTTATATTATGGTTCTTTGAGATGGATAGAAGTAGCAACATATGGAAACAAATACCATGAATTGATGGAAAGAATTATAATGTCTTTTGCATCAAGATGAAGACCATTTTCTACTCTCAAGAGTTATAGGAGCTTGTTGACAATGGTTTCCCTAATCCTCCAAACCAATTTCCATTCAATGCACTCACTTGAGCTGAGAAGAAAATATTGAAGGAGAATAAGAAGAAGGACACAAAATCTTTGAGATTTATGTGGTGGGAGTGGTTATCATAAATGCTCAGAAAGTTCCCGCAGTAGTCATCTTGAGTTTTTCAACGTTTCGGATCAACAACTTGATCCATATTTATCTATTTGATGGAATTTATGTTTTCTAGTTTTTCATATTTGTTTTGATGTTTCTACCTCTTACTCCAATCAACATACCTTTCCTTTGGGGTTATCTACTCTCTTCATTTGTGTATTTATTGCAAGCTTTCCCTCTTCTCATGTTCATCTCTTTTGTCCTAATTATGGATCTAGTTAGTGATCCAAAACATTGACAAACTCAAGATGGATATTGTGGATTTTCCAAGAATTTATATTAGACACCAAGGCTCTTTACTTTATACAAGAAATGATGGGAGAATCCATTTTTCCAAGGATAGAGGAAACTACAAAATCCACGCAAACATGGAAGACTTTGCAAAATGCATATCAAGGTAGATGCAAGGTAAATCTTATCAAGTTACAATTGTTAAGAAGAGATATTGAAAATTTTCAAATGGAGGAGTCTGAGTCAATGGATGATTTCGTTACTCACACTATAATCTTGGTTAAAATCAAATTAGAACTAATGGAGACACACTTGAGGATCAAAGAATCATAGAAAAATCTTTGGGAAGTCTTCCTCCTAGATTTGGTCCTATTATTGTAGCAATAGAAGAGTAATAAAATTTAACTCAAATATCTCTTGATAAGCTTATGGGTTCCTTGCAAATCCATGAAAAAACGCTAAATAGATCATCTATAATCTCTTCTTAGTAATATTTTATATATTAGGTTTTAGTCAGAGGAAGAGGAAAACCATCTAACAATAGAGGTGTTGCTAGAGGCGGTGGAAGTGGAAGTTTCAATAGTATCCTTAAAGGAGGATGAAGCAATTTTTCAGAACATGTGGAAGAGGAAGGAACGTTGGTAATTCACATGGAATCCTTTCACAAAGATATAAGCATTTGAATGTAGAAAAAAACTATATTAGATATAAGAAAAATGCAAATTTCATTAAAAGAGAAGAAACTTAAAGTGAAAAGAAGGAAAAATTATTTATCATTTGCAATGTAACAAAAGAAAGTAATAAGGATGTTTGGTACTTATATAGTGGTTTTAACAACCACATGGGTGGAAACAAAGAAATGTTCTCTAGCGTTATTGATGAATCGACAAAATATGAGGTGAGAATCAGAAATAATAACAAAGTACCAGTCATGGGTAAAGGATGCATCTCCATTTGCACCAAGGCAAGGTGACAATAAAAAATCCAATATATATATATATATATATATATATATATATATATATATATATATATATATCCCTAGTTTAAAACATAAACTCATTAGTGTTGGATAATTAGTTCAAAAGGGATGTAGGGTTATGCTTGAGAATGGAGAATGCATTATTTTTTATAGAAATGGTTGTAATAATCAAATTACATCAGTCAAGATGACAAACACAATAATATTTCATTTGACCATGAAGACACAATTTTTAGTGGCATTCAAAATTGATACAATAGACCAATCTAAGTTGCAGCATCTGAGACATGATCACTTGAGCTTCAATGGGATGAATTTGTTGTATGTAAGAAAATGGTAAGAGGATTATCTTTGATTGAACAACCTACTAAAATATGTGAGGGATGCACTTTGGGAAAACAACACAAAAATGTTTTTTCCCTATAGTAAATTGTGGATAGGAAGAGCTCCACTTGAGTTGATTCATTCATATCTTTGTATTCCTATGAAAACACCCTATCTTGGCAAGAGTTAATATTTTATAACATTCATAGATGATTTCAATAGAAAATCATGCATCTATTTCTTAAATATAAATCTAAGTCTTTTTAGATCTTCAAACAATTCAAGGCCCTAGTTGAAACATAGAGTGGATACTGCATAAAGGTCCTAAGGACTAATAGAGGATGATAATACATATCAAATGAGTTTCTAAACTTTTGCAAAGAACATAGAATCAATAAGACATTTACTACAAGGTATACACCTCAATAGAATGGTGTGGTAGAAAGGAAAAGTTAGAACCATTCAGGAAATGGATAGAAGCATGTTAAAGGCTAAAGGATTGTCACATGAATTTTGGGGTGAAGAAGTAGCAACTGCAATTTATTTGTTGAATAGATGTCCCATAAAAAGTGTTCATAACATTATTCCACAAGAGGCATGGAGCAAGATAAAGCCTTGTGTTGAACACTTAAAGAGTTTTTGGTTGTGTGGAATATGCACATATACCCAAGGAAACAAGGCAAAAATGGGATGATAAAGGAGAAAAATGCATTTTTATTGGATATAGTGGGCAGTCAAAGGAACAAAAACTATAAAATCCCACACAAAGGAGTTAATAATTAGTAGAGATGCGATCTTTGTTGAACATGAAGCATGGGAAGATCAATAAGGAGCAACAAAATATGTTGGGCCAATAGTACCTCATATGGAATTATTGAATGACGGACAAGGTATTACCACACTAATACCTTAAAGCATTGGCATTCAACATGGAACACAAGGTGTCACCCAAGTGACAACTCCATCGACAAGTTCCCAAGTTGTCCCCTAAAAAACTCTTCCATCAAGTACTCCTAGCACAAAGGGAAGAATCAATCAATTATATTCAATGTATTGTGGCAACAATAGATCAAGGAAAACAAGAAGCTTGAAGGATATATATGAGACATCCAGGTAGGAAGATGATGATAATGAATTGGCGAATTTTTTTTTTTTTTTTTTTATTCTGATCCTATTTACTTTGAGGATGTGGTAAAAGAAAGAAAAGGATGTGATTCCATGGATGAAGAAATGAAAAAAATTGAGAAAAAAAGACGTGATATTTCCAGTAAGAAAATAAGTTATTGGTATGAAGTGGGTTTATAAAACCAAGAATGATGCAGAAGGAAAAATTGAAAGACACAAGGCACAACTTGTGGCCAAAGGGTATAAACAACAACATGGAAGAGATTATAATGAAACTTTCTCTCCTATAGCAAGGATGGAAACAATAGAGTTTTCTTGGCAACAAAAACTCAACACAAATGGAAATTCCATCAAATGGATGTAAAATCAATGTTTCTCAATGGGGCATTAAGGGAAGAAGTATATGTTGAACAACCCCTAGGTTTTGAGACTCCAAGACTTCAGAAGAAAGTGTATGTGTTGAAGAAAGCATTGTATGGGCTCAAGCAAGTGCCCATGGCTTGGTATAGCCACATTGACTCATACTTATTAAGCAATGGTTTTAGTAAAAGTAGCAATGAACCAAGACTCTATATCAAAGTCAACAATCAAGTTGAAATTCTAATTATTTTCTTATATGTAGATGATTTGATCTTTACAGGAAATATCACTTTGTCCATAGAAGAATTCAAAACAACAATGAAGAAAGAATTTGAAATGAGATATATGAGCTTATCGAGATACTTTCTTGGTATTGAAATTAAACAAACAAATGAAGGTATCTTCATATCTCAATCCAACTATTCAAGGGATATTTTGAAGAGATTTAGGATCTTGAATAGCAAGTCAATGCTAACACCAGCATCAAGAGGTTTGAAGCTAAGCAAAGATGATTGTGTGGCAATGTGGATCCAACTTTTTATAAAAGTATGGTTGGAAGTTTTATGTATCTAACAACAACAAGATCTGATCTCATGTATGCACTCAGTCTAATCTTCAGGCTTATGGAGACTCCAAAGGAAACACACTTGCAAGCAATAAAGAGAATTTTAAAGTATGTGAATGGCACCAAAATCCATGGAATTTGGTATATTGCAATATATGACTTTGAGTTAGTTGACTACACTAACATAGTCTAGGGAGGAAATATAGATGATCGAAAAAACAAATTTGGATATGTGTTCCAAATGGGGTTAGGAGCTATTTCATGGGCTTCAAAGAAACAACCCATTGTGTCACTTTCCACTACATAAGTGGAGTACGTGGAAACAGATGCAACATCTTGTCGAGTTGTATGGTTAGGAATGATACTATTTGATTTGAATCAGGAACAACAAGAGGGAACAACAATCTTCTGTGATAATCAATCCTCTATAGATCTATCGAAGAATCCATTGTTTTATAAATGTAGCAAACACATATCCATGAGATACCATTTCAAAAGGGATGGTTGAGAATGGAGAAATAAATTTGGAATTTTTCAATTCATAAGAGAAACTTACAAACATATTCACAAAAGATTTGATGAGGAAGTATTTTTAGTAACTAAGAGAATATCTAGGACTCATCAACCTCAAAAAAAACTTGAATGATACTTCAAATATCACCTTCGTCTTGCAATCCTTAAGTTTCTTTGTAGCCATGACTCATGGGGTTATTATCATTTCAGGGAAGTCAATCTTAAGGAGGAGTGTCGAAAATAAATGACTTGCACCCACCAAACCCACAATTGCACAACCTCTTTTGACTTTCACTCATGGACAATTGTTGAACATCTCAAAGATATTTTAGCTACACAATGGAAATTTAATATATATGGTTGTAGTGGGTAAGATATTTTGCAGCATAGTTTGTTATAAATAGAAAATTTGTATTCATCATTGTACAAATAAGATAGATAGTCAACAGTATTCAATAATAAGAAGAATAAATGTGTAGAAGCATTGGTTGTAAAAAAATTCAGTTTGCAATAAAAAAAAAAAAAAAAATCTTGCATATAGAGCAATGTCAAATTCTCTATTACACTTTGTTTTTCTTCACACACTCTGTTTCTTTTCCAACACTTGTTTGTGTTGAAATTCTTTTTTGGTAGAAAAGAATGATGTTATTTTAGATAAAACAGAGAATTCTCATAACTTATAATAAGTGATAAGTATTCTGATAAAACTTTTGATAAGTGATAAGTGATAAGTGATAACTACATCTTGAATCAAACTCCAAAACAATTGTAACAATTGTAACTTTGAAAGAAGCTTGGCCTGAGATCAATCCTTATGTCAATCACTTTCAAATTTTTGGTTATGAAGCATGGGCACATATTGATGATGAAAAGCATAAGGTAATGAAACCAAAAATTTAGCAATGTATGTTTTTTGGTTATGTTGAAGATGTAAAAGCCTATAGGCCCTTTGTACCTCACTCTTCATATGTTATATTTAGGAGATATATTCAATTTGATGAACTCTCCTTGGCCTGCATGCCTACATTTTCTTCACCACTTCTCTCTTATTCTTTTACTTCTCCTAGACTTATATATTTTTAAAACAATTCTTCTTCTTCTTCAGATGATGAAACTGAACTAATACCTTCAACTGATCATCCTACAATTCATTCTACCAATCCTATGTATTTATCTCCTCCTCCTATAGTTTAGTCTACAAATCATGTAATTCATTTGCTTCGCTTCCAAAATGGGTCCAGAAAACAAGAGAAGTCGATGGTACTTTAGTTGGTGCTCTATTGGATCCTTGTAGGACATGCTCTCAATGCAATACAAGTGGTTTATCTCTTATGGAACAACACATTGAGACAAAAGATCCTTAGACTTATAAAGAAGCAAGTGGTCAAATTGAATGGGAAGTAATAGTTATGCAAGAAGAAATGAAGCCCTTAATGAAAAATGCCATTTGGGATCTTGTTCCTCCTCTATACGGTCGCAAGATAATTTGTTGGAAGTGGGGCCTACAAAACTAATTTTTTAGTAGATGGAGGCTTGGATAAGTTTAAATCCCACCTTGTTACAAAAGGTTTCTCACAGGTTGAAGGTATTGATTGCTCAGAAACGTTTCCACATGTTGCAAATATGGATTCAGTTCATCTTGTTCTTTCACTTGATGCTTCTCAAAGTTGGGAAGAACATCATATGGACATCAAAACTGCCTTTTTTCATAGGGACTTGAATGGAGAAAGCTACATGGAACAAACTCTAGGTTTTTATCAAAAAGTCTCCTCCCTTGTTTGCTACATCAAGAAGTCAATGTATGGTCTCAAGCAAGCTCCCTAAGCTTGGTATGCAAAATAGATAGTTTTCTTCTTGATTCTGGTTTCTCTAGGTGTAAATCCGATGTCACTTTCTACACTCAACATGTAAATGGTGAACTCCTCATCCTTGTTCTTTATGTTGATGACCTAATTATCAATGGGAATAATCATCATTAGCACAACCATGTGAAATCTAGCCTATGACCCAATGTGAGATGTCTGACTTATACCATGCCTCCTTAATTATTTCCTTTGTCTTCAAATCCAATAATCAAGAAAGGGAATGTTTGTCTCTCAACCTAAGTTTCCACTTAACCTTCTTCATCTATTTCACATGGAAGATTGCAAATCCACTGCTACTCCTTATCAATCAATTGTCAAACTTTTTTCCTAGAATTCCACTCCTCCGGTTGATCATACTTTATATTGATAATTGATGCAACACACCCACTACGGAATCCAAAAAAAATCGGCCTTTTTCATCTTTTCTCCGATGATCAGAATTCTTGAATCCCTACGGGACCTGATACAGACCCTGTCATCCCTTATTTGTACTCATATGATCGACAACTATGACCATAGGCCTTATCGGAGAGGTGCTTGTCGGCTTTCGCAATTCGGAAAATCACGATACATGTATTTCCTTTTCTCTCTTGTCTCTCGAAGGGCCGAAACCCGAAATGGGTCTAATCGCTTAACAAGGTTAATAGCAAGACGAAACAAGTTTTGGGTATTCTACCCTTCAGGGTTTCGCATATCGAAATTTCGGGATATGCAATGTTAGAAGAACTTGCCGTTGTGTATCCCAGGTGCCAAAACACCAAAACACCACATCTTGTACGTACTATTATTATTTCGGGGTTTTTCACTTCGGGCTTTCGGGACTGGCGAGTACAAGAGAAATTGCCAATAGGTATCTTGGGTACCGAAATACCAAAACACCCAATATTATTCGTGCTAAGCCATTTCGATGTCTCTCCTTTCGGGATTTCGCATTATGTGAGAACAAGAAGTCTCTCTCCTAGGTTTCCTGGAGGCCGAAAACTCCGAGTCATCAAAACTCTAAACCTGCTCCCCTATTTTCGAGGTTTTCCTCCATCAGGATTTCGAGATTGGCGAATACATGGGGCCCACACTTAGGTACCCCGAGTGCCAAAATACCGAATTATGATAACTTCTCCACACCCTATCTTTTCGAGATGTCGCATGTCGGGATTTTGGGACTTGCGAGTACAAGGGAAACTTACCCTTGGGTCTTCCGGGTACCGAAACGCTGAAATGTCGAACCAAGTCATACTATGCCAATTTGGGATCCCGCGAGTCGGGGTTTAGTATATCAGAACCTCGCTATACAAGAGGTCGAGGATTCACACTCCTCGACTACCCGAATGCCGAAAAGCCGATACACCCGCTCTTCATACACTCAACCAAATTTGGGGTTTTGCGAACTGGAGTTTCCCGATGTGCGCAAACGGGAGGCCTCGCACCTAGATCTTTCGGGAGACGAAACTCCGAAGTACCAACTCTTAACCCACGCATCTATTTCGGGATTTCACCCATCGGAATTTCGCGGGTCGGGGATTCGGGACTTGCGAGTACAAGGAACTCGCTTCTAGGTATCCCGGTTACCGAAACTACGAAAACTCATAAATTCTCCATACTATTATCATTTTTGGATTTCGCAAGTCAAGAGGACAAGGGTTCTTACCCTCTGATCTCCCGGGTGTCGAAAAATTGAAATGCTTACCGGCCGCCACGTGTACTCTACAGCTGGACGGTCCAGGTGCTCCCATGGGTCTTGGAATATACGGTCCCGATTTATTCGCTACTTACGAAGGTTAAAAAAAATGGGTCGAGGCCTTAACGCTTGTGTTCCTTCATCCAATTTTAACGGTCATAACAGACCTTAGATCCTCCGAAAGGATCTCATTCATGCATTTAGCAAGAGGAAGGGTATCCTGGGTACTGAACCACCGAGAGGTCCTAACTCAACACGCACTGTCATTTTGGGATTTCGCAAGTCGGGGTTTTGGGACTTGCGAGTGCAAGGGAACTCACACTTGGATACCCCAGGTGTCGAAATGCCGAAATGTCCTAAGTCCATGAGGACCATTCTCTGAGCTATTAGCTTCTATGACTGCTAGTGAGCAAGCTCAAAGTTTTTACTGCGAAGGTAGTCCCTTCTAGGAACTTACCCCAGCTTTATAGAGTGAGGGCACTCTCCCGAAAGGGTGTCGCTGTGAGGAAATCTATCCAGGGCAGCACGAGAGACAATTAAGGGAAACAACCTCCCGAGAACAGACTTAAATACTGGATTCGTTCAAACACACACACACACATATATATATATATAAGCCGAATGTGGTCATTCCAACATAAGCATGCAACCACCATTTCTGATCAAACACCATACAAACATTTCTACACTGAAACCATTCATAAGTGTTCAAACCATGAGCATACATTTCAAGATATTTAAATTCAAGATACAAGATATAATACTTATCAGAAAAATGCCAGGTGATGCAACTGCTGAAAGGGGTGCTTGTTTCCACCCAACCGTAGGCTCAGTGACTTCGAATGGATTTACCACTAGCCACCCCCGCGCTAGACCACGATGCTTGAGACTCTCTGTCTCTGTTCTTCAGTGACCGAGAACAAAGGTTACTCTCCTTCTTCTCTGCTATCACTCACTCTGTATTTTGTTCCAGAGTTCTTCCGATCTCCTCCTGCGATCTCTCCCTCACGTCCCCCTTACCACACCATTTACTTTCCTTTTATTTTCAAGCGAGGTTGTGTGTGGCACGAATTTACCTGCAGTGGTCAGGTCTAAAGCCTCCACGGATGGGCGGTTCACCCCCATCCCTCATTAACTCATGAGGAGCCTCTTCACCTACCAACCTGGCGAGTAATTAATTTTGGGGCCAGCAAGCCGCTCTTGGTTCTCCATGCCAGTGAAGACCAAATACGGTATTGGTTTCGGTGGAAGTTAACGCCACCATTCTAGGTGCCTTCCACCACCTTTCTTCAGCCATCATGGTCTCTTTGTCAGCACATCCCCCTCTCAGCAGTTTTATATATATATATATATATATATATATATATATATATATATATATATATATATATATATATATATATATATATATATATATATATATATATATATATATATATATATATATATATATATAT
>ML794066.1:419096-441984 GCA_009831015.1 Picea engelmannii
TATATATATATATATATATATATATATATATATATTCATAACATTATTTACATTCATGGACCTTTTTACTAAGGTCCATTCAAATCACACATTCACATCTTTGAGTTTTCCATAGTTCTTGGCCAGTATAATTATTTTTACAGACTGGGGGAAACAGGGTATTACAATTGATAAGAAGTATTTTGTATTTGACCTATACCCGACCAAACATTTTCTCCGTTATTTATTTAGTCTCCCACTTCATGCAAGATCTTCGTGAAAGTCATTAAAAGACAACAAATCAATAATACTTATCAATTTGACATCAATTATACTTCAACAAGTTCTTCTTCTTTAGTGAACTTTACAATTTTAGATGGGATAAACTATGTTAATTATTGAAAATCTACTTTTATATACACTTTCAATTTTAAATACACTTTGAAAATGTTCAAATCCCTAATTAAAATAAATTTCAATATAGAGTTGTTAATCTTTAACCGAGAAAACACTTAAACCGAATATACATTAATCTTTTTTATATTCTCAAGTTAAACAGATGAACGAGTTTTATGCAACCTATATAATACACGAGTTACAATATCCTACGCAAGGCACATTGTACGGTGAACTTTAAAAATTGTTCGACCATTCTTTAGGAAAAATTACATAGAAAGGTTGTAAAAGAAAGAATACCATACAGATTTGAAATAAATACAACCTAAAATTTTGATGTTCGTTCGTTAAGATTTTAATAGAAAAATAAGTTTTTTCCAAGAAAAAGTTTTTTCTCAAATTTATATAGTGTATAAACTTGTTTACAAAGACACCAGCGAGCTGGGGGCATACAATCATGGCCAAAGAAAGAACCAATTCATACAATTACCATAGAATTTTCAAGGACGAGAAGGAAGAAAGCCACTCTAGCTAGTGGACTCTTTGAAGAAAGCGATCAAGCCAAAAACTTACAATGTTGTCAATCGAAAGACAAGGGGGAAACAATATCACTCAAAAATGTTGAAGGAGGTGATAGGGATTTCTTCCCCTTTATCACAATGGAAAACCGAGAGCCTTCCAATCACTTCGCCAAGAGCCCGCTTAGAGAGAGCGTCTGCCTCTATATTATGGGATCTGGAAATATGATGGAATTTTATGTCGGTGAAGAAGTTGGAGAGCTCCCTTGTTTTATGCTTCCAGCCTTCAATGTGGATTGAACAAAGATTGCATTTGTGATTAATCCAGTCAATTATTACTCTCGAGTCTCCTAAAACAAGAAGATGGTTTATAGACCAGCAAGATGCAAGGGTGAGGGAAGCCCACAAGCCCATAAGTTCGGCTTTGGTGTTTGTACCCACTTCGCAATTTAGGAACCATTTTGTGATCCTCGATGGGTGTGATTTGAAGGTGCCCCCTGCCCCACAGCAAAGACCCTTTGATAGTGTCGCCCCGTCAAAACAAACTAACGTGGATCCTTCTGCCATCCAATAGTCAAGTTCTTTGTATTGGATGGTTCTTGTAGAAGTCTGTTGCAATTGGAAGGTGGAAAAAATTCGGTGAAGAACTGCTTGGAGGGAGGGAAGTCGTCCCTCAAAAATCGCCAGGTTGCGCTCTTTCCAAGTCTGCCAGCAGACATGGGAAGCCAGGGGATGCGGAGCCGATGTATCTGAGATCCAAGATACGAAGCAGTCAATGAAGGTGTCGTCTTTCCAGTCCATCGAGAGAGAGTAATGTTGTTTTAAATGACTCCAAATGTTGGCTGTGAAAACGCAGTGAATGAAGAGGTGATGTGTATCTTTGGATGCGCCTTTGCAAAGGGAGCAGAGACTAGGCCCGTGCCAGCCCCTCTTGCGTAGTACCTCCCAGGTGAGGATTTTATCCTACACGCAAAGCCAAAAGAACAACTGAAGCTTTAGTGGAATCGACCACTGCCAAATGGAAAGGAGCCACGGGGGGACCGCAATAGTTTCCTGTGTATGAAAAAGAGCCACATAAACATTTTTTACAGTAGTGGAACCCGAGGCATCTCCTCCAGCCCATAGGAGAGTGTCTTACCCTCTGTTTAATGCGATTCCGGCCGACCTCAATGCACTGGTGTAGGCGTCCCATTCCATCACCAGCGGACCCCTCAATTGTAGCTCACTGCTGTGAATCCAAAGGTCTGGGAGAGGAGTCGATGGTGCAACAAATTTCGCCTGAAACAGGGATCTGAAATTAAAGGAAGAAAGCAGTGCTCTGAGAGGAGGGGAAAGGATCGATCGGTTGTCCAAGACGAGGATTTTATCTCTACCAATTTGGATCTCAAGACCCGATCCGGGTAGCCAGCGAAGCCAGTGTAAGATCACAGGTGAAGTGGAAATCAGGCCCTTACAAAAGGGTGAAGCCCTTCTCTAACCATGTGACGTCTTTCGCAGCCAATGGAGGAGGGGACGGGAGTCTAGATATTTTTCCATAATGAATCGGTACCAAATACTTCCATTTGTGACCGCTCTCCAGAAAGAGCAAGCCAGGAGAGTTGTGTTGAACAAGGCTAGGTCCTTAAGTCCCCAACCCCCTGCCTTTCGGGGCCTAGAGAGTGTCTGCCAGTTGCAGAGATGAAAATGGCGATTTCCAGGAAGGTCGTTCCACAGGAAATTAAAAGAGAGTCTGCGTAGCAAAATAATAATCTTGTTTGGAATCCATTCAAGTGTCATCCAATAGACAGCAAGACCTTCCAGTACCAATTTGAAAAGAATTATACGGCCACTCAGGGACAACCACTTGTTTCCCCAAAAACCTATTTTCCTTTCGAAAAGAGCCACAAGCCAGCTCCAGTCCGCTGAGGAGGAGGCTCCCGGTTTTAGCCGATAGCCCAAGTACCTAAATCCTTCATTCAAATTGAAAAAAGAGAAGGGGATGGATGCTTTGAAGAGAAGAAGCTCAGCCTCAGATAAGCCCTAATAATGAACAGTGGATTTTAAGGGGTTTATGGACAGACCCGAGACTGAGCAGAAAAGAAGAAGAACGTCCAAAATAACAAGCCACTCCGAAAGTTCTGCTAAAGACATTAGGAGAATGTCGTCAACAAACATGAGATGAACAATTTTTTTGAGTCTTGAAACCTTTATACCATAGATTTGGTGATCGGAGCTGAATTTTGCAAGGAGGAGGCTAAGGCTATCCATAATTAAGATGAAGAGGTAAGGGGAGAGTGGGCATCCCTGACGGAGCCCTCTCTCACTTTGGAAGAATCTGGACGCCTCCCCATTAATCAACACCGCGAAGTTTGCACTTGATACACAAGAAAGGATCCATTCCGTGAACTTGTCTCCAAAACCCACTGAGAGAAGGACAAGCCTCAGATAACTCCAGTCGATGTTGTCAAAATCCTTTTTGAGGTCTATTTTCATGATTAAAGCCTTTAAATTTTTCTGTTTGATGGAGTGGATGCTCTCATGGGCAGCACTGATGGCATCGTGTATTCTTCTGCCTTTTAAAAAGCCTAGTTGTTCAGCTGATAAACTTCTTTCCAGAAACGGCTTCATTCGGTTGGAGATGACTTTAGAAACTACCTTGTATATAAGGTTACACAAGGAGATTGGCCTGTAATCGTTGAAGGAGACATAATTGTTTTCTTTAGGGATCAATACTAGGAAAGTTGAGTTGAGGCTTTTTGTGATCTTACCTTTGATGCGAGTGTCCTCCACCATCTGGAGGAGATCCGATCCAACGAGATCGAAAAAGTAGGTGAAGAAATCTGTCGTCCAGCCATCGGGTCCTAGACTTCTTTCTTTATTGAAGTGGATCAACACTTTGTTGAGCTCCGAAAGGGTGACAGGCTTACAGAGATCGGTAGCTTCAGAAACCGATACCAGCTTTGGATATAAACTGGCAATAGCAAGTTTGTCAGGAAGATTTTGACTGTAGTTCGCTTTGAATAGCTATTCAAAGTGGTTGACAGCCTCCTCTTTAATTGCTTCTTGACCACAGAGACTTTCAGCCCGGTTGTTTTGAATAGAACAGATAAGTTTTTTGTTCCTATTGAAGAATAGTTCATCAATTTCATAAGTGTATTATAAATAGACATGATTGAAGCCTATGACTTCAACTAAATTATTAGTGTTAGAATTAGAATATTTTAGTATATTAAGGTCGTGTTGAAATTTTTATTATTTTTTAGATCATTAATTTTTTAATTCCATAAGTGTATTGTAAAGAAACAAGATTGAAATTTATTATCTCAAATAATTTATTAGTGTAAATAATTTAGTAAGTGTTGAATATCCAGTACATTAAGGTCCTTTTTAAGCCTATTACCTCAAATAACATATTAACATTGAATATTGGGTTCATTTTAACACATATTTAAGAACTTATTACTATTAACATATTGACATTGTTGTTTTTTATTGTTTCTTATTGATATTGGTGTTTTTTATTAATTGTGGCATCTCACTTTAATATGGGGTAAAGACATTTGAACCTTGACATTATAACATGGGGTAGAGAGATTTGAGCCTTACATCTCTTCCAATCAAGTGAAAAGATTACTCCAACTCATTATGAGGTAATACATTTACTTAAATTTTTATTGTTCTTCTACATTGTATGGTAATTTCAAATCCATTGAATTCACGTTAGCATTGAATTGTTGTATAGCAGTTAATATATTTTGTACTTTGTTAAAATATGTAATCTTCAACAAGTTGTAGAGGTTTTGATTTAAACAACAAACTTGGTTGTACATATTAAGTATCTTGTGAAACTTAATGTTGGAGCCTAAGAAAACAACTTTGGCATGGTCCCTAACTATGGGGTTTTCCTTGTAGATAAGAGCTTGAAATGTCTCCATTATAGGTATGCTGAAAAATTTAATGAATTTATTTTGGTTTTGTTTTATTACCAAGTCTATGTGAGATGGGAAAGTCTCTATATGGTAAGCATATTCATGCATCCATTATGTGGAGCACTATGCTCCTATGAGATAATCTTCTATGGGTTGGATATTTATAGTGTTTTTAGCATGTTGTTGTTGAAAATAAGTTTGATGGGTAGTCTAAAATAAATGACATGAACACCCATCAAATCAACAACTATGTAACCTCTTTTGACTTTCACTCATGGACACTTGAACTTCTCAAAGATATTTTAAGTAGTAAAAAAAAAATTAATATATATGGTTGTAGTGGGTAAGATATTTCGTAGCATATTTTGGTAAAGATAGAAAAGTTATATTCATCATTGTATGTAGAAGATAGGTAGTCAATAGTAGTGAATAAGAAGAATAGAATGTGCAATAACATTGATTGTAAAACAACTCAGTTTGCAATATAAATGTGTTTTTCTTTCATACACCACAGTCTCAAATAGTTTGATTTAATACTCTATTATATACTATGTTTTTTTGCACACACTCAGTTTCTTTCCCAATAGACTGGTATCAAAGTAGGCTATATGAGGATTTGTGTTTATCTTATGGTTCTTTGAGATGGATAACAATGACATCATATGGAAACAAATACCACAATTTGATGGAAATAATTATGATGTCTCATGCATCAAGATGATGACTATTTTCTACTCTCAAGAGTTGTAGGAGCTTTTTAAGAATGGCTTCTGTGATCCTCCAAATCAAGTTCCATTCAATGCACTCACTTGAGTTGAAAAGAACATATTGAAGGAGAGTATGAAGAAGGACACCAAATCTTTGTGATTTATGTGGTGGGAGTGGTTATCATAAATGGTCGAAAACCCCACAGTAGTCATCTTGAGTTTTTCAACGTTTTGGATCATCAATTGGATCCATCATAAATAAATGTATCTATTTGATGGAATTTTTGTTTTCTAGTTTTTCCTATTTGTTTTGATGTTTCTACCTCTTAATCCAATCGACGTACCTTTCATTTGGGGTTCTTTGTGCTCTTTGTTTGTGTTTTTATTGTAATCTTTCTCTTTCTCATATTCAACTATTTTGACCTAATTATGGATCCAGTTGGTGATCCGAAACGTTGACAAACTCAAGATGGCTACTATGGATTTTCCAATCATTTCTAATAGACACCAAGGATCTTTAATTTATACAAACAATGATGGGAGACTTCATTTTTCTAAGGATAGTGACAACGACAAAATCCACGCTAACATAAGAGACTTTGTAAAATGTATACCAAGGTAGCAGCAAGGTAAAACTTGTTAAGTGATAAGAAGAGAGATAGAAAACTTGCAAATGAAGAAGTCTGAGTCAATGGATAATTTCTTTACTTGCACTATGAGATTGGTTAAAATCAAATTAGAACTAATGGATACACTCTTGAGGATCAATGTATTATACCTAGGGAGGTAATATGGGGTACCTAGGGAGGTACCCAATGGGAATGTGGTTATGTATTATTAGTGGAATTAATTTAATACATGAGAGAGTGGTTCTATATTATTAGTGGAAGTCATTCAATGTAAGGTAGAATAGGTACATTATATTAAATAAGGTCCATTATGGTAGTTAGATATAATAAATGTGAGAAGACTCTCCAAAAGGTTTCTAGGAGATAGAGAGAGATATATAAAGAAGTGTAAGCACTGTAATGAGGCATAATGAAGAATATTGTTATTGAAACAGCAAGTATTGCATGAGGAGGGAATTCCTTCCATAAGGAATAATATATAGTGTTACCCTACCTCAAGGGTTTTCTCTATTTCTTGTGTTCAGTATTTGGTGAATGGTTTGGATTATTCTTGTTGATATTGTGGGTTTATTTTGAGATTTATATTCAGATCTATTTAGGTACTTAACAATTGGTATCAGAGAACTTTCCTTGGCCAAAGAATGGAAGAATTTTTGGCTCTTTTTGCAAAAAAAAATATAGGGAAAAAAGAGGGCGATGCACTTCAGGTTCAGATCTGAAACTTTTTGAGCTGAATTTTGAAAAATAAATTGGATATTTGAATTCCTCTCAAAAATCTACCCAATTTCAAAAAACAAATCGACTAAAATTTGGATCCTTGGTCATGTTTGACCTACTTTTGGGACTTCGACAGGTCGTCGAAGGCGAAGCACAAGTCGAAGTGGAGATCGCAAGATCTCGACCCCTTTTTAGGGATTTTTGGGTTTTGGGCTTATGTAATGGGTATGGGGATGTTAGCCCATGGGTTTACCCATGTTTAGGCCTCTTTCGTAATGTATAAATATATAGCTAGGTGATGTAAGCTAGTGGCAAATGGGTGATGCTAAGTGCTAGGTGTAAGTGTGTGATGCTAAGTGCTAAGTGGTAGTAATAGTTGTAAATGCTTCATGCATGCTATGTTGAGAACTTGCAGAGCTAAGTGCAAGTGATTGTAAGAGACTATGTAAAGGCTTTGTGTTGTAACCTATCTCGGGGAAGGAGGATATAGCGAAGTGCGCACAGATCTCTTGTCTTATATAGAGTAGGATCTTGTGGCTCTATGCATGTATAAGATTGGAAAAAGACAATAAAGAATAAGAAGAAGAGTTGGTGGACGTAGCTCCAATATGGGGGTGAACCATGTATATCTTGTGTTGCTATGCTTTGTGTGATGTATTGATGTGTTTATGTGTTTACTTGCTTAAGTGCTTTGATATAGATGAATGATAAATAGATCTCTTAATGCTTTGTGCTTAATAATATGGATGAATGCTAGATCTAACCTATGTGAATGTGTTTAGTGCTTGAACATGCTAGATCTGGGTGAATATTGTGTTACTCTGTAATTAGGGTTTTATCTGCGAAGTAGATACTAGTTAAATAATGATGAACTATAACCGCTAAGTGCTTTGTTAAGGTGTTGTAATCACATATCGGTGTCCCAGCTAAGGTTGCAGACATCTGAGTCCTGCAACCACCCTTGCCTCTACCTCGGGTGAGACTTCATCTACTTCGCAGGTGTTGCCGAAAGGGCCAGTAGTTAGGGTTTTGTTGGTGTGATCTTGAGCGTTGAACCCTGGGTCTACCCTTGTGCTAACAAATGGTTCCGTTGTCGAGACCTGAAACTGTGATTGTTGGGAACTGATAGAAAAGAGAAAGCTCTGTGTGTAGATATGGTGCCCTAGTGCACAGTATTCTACTTGACTTGTGAAGCTATGTGCTAAGAAGAAAATTCAGATATGAAGAAAAGAGGTAAGATCTGAAGGTTTTGTGCTTTGTTAAAGGTAAGAATAGTGAAAATTTTTTATTGAAAAATGAAAGATAAGTGGAAATTTTTGTTTCAAAAGTATGGATTTAGGTATGTTTGATAAAAAAATTCCTAGCTTGAAAAATAGGGCACAACTAGATGAAAGAAGGTTTGATGTGAGTATATCTGATAGAAATAATGAAAGATATGTTATTCCTATGCATAGAAAGAATGTTTGGACTAACAAATGGATGCAGGACCCTAGAAAGAATTTTTTACAGGTTAGCTACTATGATCCTAGTGCGCAGTACAGGAAAGGTTGGGGATCATTTCAAAGAAAAACAAGATTAACCCTTTTTTATAATTGCAGAAGACCGAGACATTTTGCTAAGGAATGCCCTGGTAAAATACCTAGTTGTCTTTGTTTTCAAGCTATGGATCATGAATTTTTTGATTGCCCTAGAATGATTTCTAAGCTTGAAAGAATCAATATGAGACAAGAAAACCCTGAGAAAGGTCAAGAAACCAAAACCATGACAGAACCCCAGAAAGAATCAGAGACTGAATTATCGAAAATGAAAGAAACCCTGAATGATCACCGAAATATCAACTTATCAGAGATCTTCAAAGAAAAAGAATGCATATAAACAAGAATAGGAGACTTCGACATTGACTGTGTTGTGGATGAGAAAACATAGGTGAATATCATGACAGAAAGAACTTGGGAAATTTTGGGAAATATTTCTATGATCCCTTTACTAAGAGGAATAGGATTATTTAGAGGAAAGATGATAACCCTATGTGGAAGACTTACCCAGACATCTATGAGTGCTCATGAAAATTCGACAGAGGAATAATTTGAGGTTGTTAAATTCATTGAGAACAATGCCCCATTTTCTATGTTATTAGGAAAACCCTAGATTGAGAGAAATCAGACTAGAAGAAAGGAAGAGGAATCCCTAGAACAGAAGAAGAAAGAACCAAGAGACTTCATGAAAAAGAGGATAGCACACTTAATTGAAGAACATGAGAACAGATCAAAGTTGTTCAAAACCAGAAACCTGGATGTCGAAGTTGAAAGAACACAAGAAGACTCATAGAAGAGTGGAGCACCTACCCCAAACAAAGAAGAAGTACTACTCTCTAACACTATGAAAGAATCCCAACATCGCAAAGTTACTATGCCAAAATGAGATAGCAATCAGAATGGAAAGAGGAATATCGAGAAGAAGATTATAGGGAAGAAGGCCAGAAAGCTCAGTAACAAGAGAGAAAAGATAGAAAAGTTGCAGAATGTTCTAGAAGGGATTTCGCAGAAGGAAGGTTTGCAAAACTGGAAATTTGTCGAGATACCAGAACAACGCAACATGGAACTTCACCATGGCGAAGAAATATAGTCGTTGAAAGCATTATAATCATTAGCCCGACGCCCCGAACGGTTATAACAACAATTATGACTAGAAATCTCGCCATCAGACCGTTGGGATCGCGCCGTAATGGACATAACTGCATTGATTCAGGCCTCTTGTCCATTGGAGAAGATTCATTACATCGTTGTCTACTTATTCCGTCGACTATTGCACTGAGAACAATTTTGCGAATTGTATTTGAGCCAACTAGAGAACTCATTGCTATCGTGCTTTGTTTATTGAGATCGACACCTGTTCCATTTCTTTGAGCATTCATTCATCCACCCGTGTTATCCAATCTGAGCGTGTATGTCGGACAAGCTCAGCGCCACAGAGAAATTCATCAAAGAAATTCTAATCGACCTTATGGTAGAGAGAGTGATGTCCACAGGATTTCAAGCTTCATCAATGCGAGGAGTGCAAGCCTCCCCGTCAACTGCTCACGGATCCAGACCATCCTGCATTGTAGATGAGAAAAAAACCAAGCACAGAGATGACTTAGCGAATGCGAAGTTAATCCCATCCATTCTACCCTATTACATCCTGCCTCTAGCCGGTGTGGTGAATCATGACAGTGTCGTGAGGGACTTCGACTACACAGTCATCACAACATACCTCCCAAAGGAGATACGTGCAGTCAGACCGGAGTTGGAGAGGATTCCAACCTTGAAGATTAGTGACTATAATCTAGGGGACCAAAATACCTACGACATGCTCGCGCCTCACAAGTACTTGAATAAGATGAAGGGAAAGAGATCGAAGATCATTCCCCAGCCTTGGACCATGAACATCGCGCAGTCCACTATCCTTAACGTCATGAAAATTCCACACTTCGGAAGGCACCAGGAGGTTAACACGTGCGTTAAGATCCTGTTGTCGTGCTTCCACGATGGTTATTTATGGTTAGAAAGGCGTATTACCGTCGATCCAACACTGATCCCTAGGATCACTGGATTGAGCATGCAGGGACCCGATCTACAAGACTTCTACCTAGGGAAGGCTGCAGATCGCGCCTTGGCTCAGAGGATCAAGGACATCTATGGTGATGTAGAGAAGGGGATGCAAGGCTACAAGGTAGCCTCCATTCAGAATGGTGCAGTTGTTACACATCAAAAATACTCACTTTGATAGTGTCTCAAGTTTCATCATTACAAAGGTCGCAAGTGTCGCATGTTTCTCACATTGTATCCCCAGTGGAGTCGCCAGTTTCTGTTGTAGGAAAATCTTCCTGTGGACAGGTAGATCACCTCAAAGAGATAGACCCTTAACTCTAAGACAGAAAGTGCTTAACGTGGACACTGACTTCCTTTCAAATCTATACAAACTAATACATGAGGAGGAAGGAGAACAAAAGTACCTCTTTATCAACGTTTGTCCCTGCACGCTCCGAGTTGAACTCCAATCTTTCGCTCCTCGATGAGCCCTGTAGACAAACAAAGAACGACCACTTCCTACTCTATCAAGATTAGTCCGAAATAGGTCTATCTACTAAGAGACAAATTCATGTGAGATTGAACACGAATTAGAAAGAAACAGGCCAAGCAAATTATATTAATGAGGACAAATCATTGCTTACAGCCATAGATGAATTGATCCCGCCCAAGGAGTTATAATGAGCATGTGTTATCCTCTTCGAGCTCATTAAATCAAAAAGAGGTACTCGTCTATCTGGATGGGGGAAAATTTGAAAGAAGCAAGCAAAGCAGTCTCTTGAGAACATTACCAAGTAATTCTTAGAGTCGCCCTTGAACACGACACTTTGTCCTTTGCATGCATTATAATCTGCTGAACCTTTGCACTGAGCCAATCCTTTGAGTTTCTTTCACTCCTTTGGGTCACCTGATGTAAGTCACAACATCCACTGCATCATCAAGTTTTGGTCCATGTCATGTTTTTGCTTTCGTGCCTCAGTGTTCAAGGGAATTATCTACCTCTAGAGTCAACCATCACAAATATCTTGTCTCCAAACCCGTGTCAGTCCATGTTCATTTGATTTACCAATTACATCTCTGTGTCCATTTCATGTTGTTGATGGGGGATACATTAAGGCCCTCATTCAATGAGTCTATTCCTGTCGACTTCAACACATTATCCAGGAACTAGGCTTAGAAACGAGTTAGTACTTTGGGACCTGCATGCCTCAATGGCAGGCCTCCTCACGTCCGACAATAGGTTTACACCATTGACCTCTGATCGGATGATTCCATGGATGTTCGACTCCAGCTCATCCATTCACATTCGTTGGAATGTACTAGGGTACCTTAGGAATCATTGACATTAATGGTGATCTCCCTCGTGCTTGTTAACGGTTTACATCATTGATCGGTAATCAAGTGGTTTCTGCCATGTTCGACATCAGGACATCTATTCACATGGTTAGATTCGTACTACATCAGGATCAGTAAGAAGACCCTGAGTTGAGTGATCACTTTGATATGTACTTTTCCCAGGTTGCGATGGAGTTTCTTTTGAACAATGACACATATATTGTTACATAGATCCACTTTGTATTGGTCATGGCTATGTCTTGTCATCTCATAGATCCACTATGTATTCTTCGTGGCTACGATCATTTCATTTCATAAGAGTATATATCCACAGTGTATTTTCAGTGGCTATACCTTTTTATCAATACAATTATGGATCTGCAGTGTATTTTATGGCGGCCATATCTTGCAAGTATTGATCACCCAAGCATAGGTATGTCTGCCTTGGGTTTGAAACATGTCATAATATTTGTTGGATGTTTGTGTGCAACTTTTGTTAGGTTCTCTGTGTCTATACCCTTTCTTGAAAGTCTACAAAGCATTTCAGTTATCAGTTCCTGTCTTCTAACTTCATACTTTGGGGGGAAATCTGTTACACATAAAAAATACTCACTTTGATAGTGTCACAAGTGTCATCATTACAAAGGTCACAAGTGTCGCATTTTTCTCACAAGGTCACAAGTGTCGCAAGTGTCAAAGATAGCATACTGCCATGATGCCTATGTCATGCCTATAACGACATGAGAAAGACACTTGAAACATCTCAAACATTCGATTTGGAAGAGGAGAAATGAGTCAGCAGGCTCATGAACCTTTTGCCATCTGAAAACAGTCACAAAAATAAGCTTTTGAAGGAGAGCGCTCCCCTATACCTCTTCTGAGAGCATTGGCGCTCCCCCTTACACTGTCTGGGAGCGTTATAAAGCTACTTTGGCCCTTTTGAGTGAGCGTTGGCGCCCTCCTTAAGCCTATTGGGGAGTGTTGTAGCACTTTGATGGCCCTTTTGAGGGAGCACTACCTATTTTAGGTAGCAGTTGAGTTGTTGAGATGAATGGGGGAAGGATCTTTTCATTCTTGGAAGGCAGTTGGATTTGAATCCCTAGTCCAACCATGATCTTAGGGTAGATCCTCAACTGAAGGAGGTAAATCCTCAACTTCCCCAAGGATATCTCAAGTGGTTAAAGCCTCTCCAAGGCTGTATAAGCAAGCTTTCTAATGGTGAAAGGGGACTGGAAAGAGAGAATCACACCAAACTTATGATCTCATAAGTAGTGGTGGAACAAAGATATTTTGGAAGCAAGATACCTATGATCTCATAGGGAGCAATCAGTGAAGCTATCATCATCCAGGTCATGGATCTTCTGAGCAAGGGGAAGACAAGGAGGACTTGACGAAACTGTTGCAATTCATCTATGGTTGTAAGCAATGTTTTGTCCTCATTAATATAATTTTCTTGGCCTATTTCTTTCTAATTCGTGTTCAATCTCACATGAATTTTTCTCTTACTAGATAGACCTATTTCAGACTAATCTTGATAGAGTAGGAAGTAGTCGTACTTTGTTTGTCTATAGGGCTTATCGAGGAGCGAAAGATTGGAGCTCAAGTCGGAGCGTGCAGGGACAAACGTCGATTAAAAGGTACTTATTTTCTCCTTCCTCCTCATGCATTAGTTTGTATAGATATGAAAGGAAGTCATTGTCCACGTTAAGCACTTTCTGTCTTAGAGTCAAGAGTCTATCTCTTTGAGGCGATCTACATGTCCGCATGGAGATTTTCCCTCAACAGAAACTGGCGACCATACTAGGGATTATGTCTATGCTATGAAAGCTCTTGTATTCACCCTTTTCCGTGTGATATCTTTCCCTCACGATGGAATAATTGTGACTATTGATCAACTTTCATTCATCGGCCCCGACTGGGTTACCTCCCTAAGTGGTTCTTATATGCAGACAGTATCACCCCCGTCGCATGTCAATTATGTGGCGTTGTCTCCCATGACCTCAACTTCCAATGATTTGGATCCGGTAGTTGACATGGTGATCTCTTCGGTAGGGTTATTGGAGCATGATCTCCTTACCCATGTCACGACCCTCGACATGTGTTCCTTCCAGAGTGATTCTCTTCCATCCGGCGAAGATCTCTTGGAAGCCATGACCGATTTTTATCCCTTGACATGGTACCCTTCTAGAGCATTATCCTTTTGGAAGCCATGATCAAGAAGAAACAACGAGCATAGTTTCTCTTCTCTCTAGCAAGATCGTTAAAAAATGAAACAGATGCCACAAGCATAGTTTCTCTTCTCTGTGGCAAGCTCGTTAAAAAATGAAACAGAGGCCTTGAGCATAGTTGTTTTCCTGTGTCAAGCTCGTTAAAAATGAAACAATCACCTCTCTTGAACCTTCTTTTCATTCACCCTTCTCCTTTTTCTCATTTACGAGATAAATTGGTGACGACCTCAGAGCCGATGAATGAATCGAAGCTTGGGGGGCATGTCTCCAGCCTTTGATGATCTTTCTGGAGTTAAGCCACTAGCTTTCAAGCCAGGGGCATACCAAGCTTAGTCTTTGTTATTTCTCGTGCTTGTAAATACATGAGAATGCATCTGGGTATACTTTTATCTCTTTTTCAGACCTGTATGGATACATGAAAAAGGAACCCCCTGGAGTCTCCTTTAATCTCTTTTCAGACTCTCTAAACATGAAAAGATTGCTGAGTGATCTTGCTTCCTTTCCCACTCGTTAAACGGTTTGAAAGGGTGTCTTTCGAGTGATAATTTATCTCTTTTTCGGCCTCGCAAGAATAACGTTACGAAAAAGTACAACACTGGAGTCATCTTTAAGTTCTTTTCAGACTCTCTAAAGATGAAAAGATTACTGAGCAACCTTGTTCTCTTCACGCTCATTAAAGTATTTGAAGAAAACGTCTGTTGAGCGATAGTTTATCTCTTTTTTGGTCTCTCAGACTACTTTACAAAAAAGGAACTGAGAGAGTTCTCTTTTAAGTGTTTTTCCAGACTCTATAATCATGAAAAACCTTTGAGTTTTCTGTCTTTGGACACACTAAAACAAACATCGACAAGCCCATACGGGACCGAACCCTTACTTCTTCCAGTTTGTTAAACAAAGGAAGAGGAACTTACCGAAGGTGAGTTATATCGAGCATGTGTTATCCTCCTCAAGCTCATTAAATCAGAAAGAGGTACTCGTCTATCTGGATGGGGGAAAATTTTGAAAGAAACAAGACAGGCAGTCTCTTGAGAACATTACCAAGTAATTCTTAGAGTCGCCCTTAAACATAGCACTTTGTCATATGCACACATTATAACCCGCTGAACCTCTGCACTGAGCCAATCCTTTGAGTTTCTTTCACTCCTTTGGGTCACCTGACGTAAGTCACAACATCCACTACATCATCAATTTTTGGTCCATGTCATGTTTCTGCTTTCGTGCCTCGGTGTTCAAGGGAAGTATCCAGCTCTAGAGTCAACCATCACAAATATCTTGTCTAAAAACTTGTTTCAGTCCATTTTCATTTGATCTACCAATTACATATCTGTGTCTGTTTCGTGTCGTTGATGGGGGATACATTAAGGCCCTCCTTCGACAAGTCTATTCCTGTCGACTTCAACACATTATCCAGGAACTAGGCTTAGAAACCAGTTAGTAGTTTGGGACCTGCATGCCTCAATGGCAGACCTCCTCACGTCCGACAATAGGTTTACACCATTGACCTCTGATCGGATGATTCTGCGGATGTTTGACTCCATCTCATCCATTCACATTCGTTGGAATGTACTAGGGTACCTTAGGAATCATTGAAATTAATGGTGATCTCCCTCGCGCTTGTTAACGGTTTACATCATTGACCGATAATCAAGTGGTTTCTGCCATGTTTGACATCAGGACATCTATTCACATGGTTAGATTCATACTACATCGGGATCGGTAAGAAGACCCTGGGTTGAGTGATCACTTTGATATGTACTTTTCCCAGGTTGCGATGGAGTTTCTTTTGAACAATGACACATATACTATTACATAGATCCACTTTGTATTGGTCATGGCTATGTCTTGTCATCTCGAAGATCCACTGTGTATTCTTTGTGGCTATGATCCGTTCATGTCATAAGTGTATAGATCCACAGTGTATTTTCAGTGGCTATACCTTTTATCAATACAATTATGGATCCGCAGTGTATTTTATGGTGGCCATATCTTGCAAGTCTTGATCACCCAAGCATAGGTATGCATGCCTTGGGTTTGAAACATGTCATAATATTTGTTGGATGTTTGTGTGCAGCTTCTGTCAGGTTCTTTGCATCTATACCCTTTCTTGAAAGTCTACAAAGCATTTCAGTTATCAGTTCCTGTCTTCTAACTTCATACTTTGGGGGGAAATATGTTACACATCAAAAATACTCACTTTGATAGTGTCGCAAGTGTCGTCATTACAAAGGTCGCAAGTGTCACATTTTTCTCACAAGGTCGCAAGTGTCGCATGTTGCTCACAAGTGTTGCAAGTGTCAAAGAAAGCATACTGCCATGATGCCTATGTCATGCCTATAACGACATGAGAAGGACACTTAAAACACCTCAAACATTTGATTTCGAAGAGGAGAAATGAGTCAACAGGCTTACAAACCTTTTTCCATCTGGAAGCACCTCAAAAACTGAACTTTTGAAGGAGAGCGCTCCCCTATACCTCTTCTGGGAGCATCGACGCTCCCCCTTACACTGTCTGGGAGCGTTATAAAGCTCCTCTGGCCCTTTTGAGGGAGGGCTATGGATTTTGAAATCATTTACACCCCCCTAAAGCCTACTAGGGAGCGCTACAACGCTCTGATGGTCCTTTTGAGGGAGCGCTACCTATTCTGGGTAGTGGTTAAGTTGTTGAGATGAATGGGGGAATGATCCTTTCATTCTTGGAAGGTAGTTGGATTTGAATCCCTAGTCCAGCCATGATCTTAGGGCAGATCCTCAACTGAAGGAGGCAAATCCTCAACTTCCCCAAGGATATCTCAAGTGGTTAAAGCCTCTCCAAGGCTATATAAGCAAGCTTTCTCATGGTGAAATAGGACTGGAAAGAGAGAATCACACCAAACTTATGATCTCATAAGTGGTGCTGGAACAAAGATATTTTGGAAGCAAGAGACCTATGATCTCATAGGGAGCAATAAATGAAGTTATCATCATTCAGGTCGTGGATATTATGAGCAAGGGGAAGACAAGGAGGACTTGATGAAACTGTTGCAATTCATCTATGGCTATAAGCAATGTTTTGTCCTCATTAATATAATTTGCTTGGCCCGTTTCTTTCTAATTCGTGTTCAATCTCATATGAATTTGTCTCTTAGCAGATATACCTATTTCAGACTAATCTTGATAGAGTAGGAAGTAGTCGTACTTTGTTTGTCTACAGGGCTCATTGAGGAGCGAAAGATTGGAGCTCAACTCGAAGCATGCAGGGACAAACATCGATAAAGAGGTACTTCTGTTCTCCTTCATCCTCATGTATTAGTTTGTATAGATTTGAAAGGAAGTCAGTTTCCACGTTAAGCACTTTCTGTCTTAGAGTTAAGGGTCTAGCTCTTTGAGGCGATCTACCTGCCCGCAGGAATATTTTCCTACAACAGCAGTGTGCCTTGCTTTCCAGTTGATTGTTGGTAAGATAGTCCTAAAGAACAAACCCATGCAGGTCGCATGGTTTGTGGTTGACCTTGTAGGGAAGTACGTGGAGGGATTGTATATGAACTAGGAAAAGTACTTAGTCAATTAGCTAGAAATTGATTGATGTGAAGCTCAGGATCAGGGCTACGAGTTCCACTTTAGCTGGATGCCGATCCTCATCGTGTTTATAGCTTAGGAGATGCTGGAAGGTGTGACCTTCCCAGACATTGAGCCGTTCGAACCACTTGCCGTGAAGTTCACCACGCTCTAGTACTCAAGAAATATGGGAAAACAGTGGAATTCGAACGCAGTATTCCATACCTACTACTTGTAGCTGAAAAGGGCTATCAAATCGTTCCCCCGGATGACACCGAACACTCTAGATAGGTTCAAACCCCTTATGAAGTTTTGCGTAGATAGGCATTTCATATATATCACTGTGTGCGCAGATGAGAATAAAGAAGAGATTCAGTCATACTATAATCTCACCGAGGAGGACCTAGAAGAAATCACTAAGGAATGGCCCGCAGAGATCCTTATACCAGTTGCTAAGGTAGAATTGTCCGACCCAAACCTCATTGGAAGCCCGATAGTTACCCACGAATAGTATAATGCACCTAGCAGTAGCAGAAGGAAGAAGGAAGAATATTTATAGGAACTGAGCAGTGCCTCAAAAGAGACTGCCTCAGATTCACCTGGTGGAGGAGGAGGTGACGAAGTGGACAAAGAGGAGAAAAAAGAAAAAGAAGGGGAAGAAGATAAGAAAGAGCAAGGTGAAGTAACCCCACCATGGAACCCCCTTTATGATGTAGATCCATCAAAGAAAAGGAAGGTTTCCCCCACGAAACCTACATCACGGAAGAAATCCAAAGAAAGCAAGCCAAAGCTTCAGACTATACTAACATTCGATGACTTCGAATTCATCATCAGAGTCGTATCAGATGCTTCGTAGGACATTTTGCAGAACAACGAATCCAAGCAAGAAGCCTTGTATGACAGAATCGCGACAGAGATGAAAGGAGTAAAGAAGACCCTTCAATCCAGCTGTGCAGTATCCACTGCACCCCCACCATCAGAATCACCAGAGTTGGGAGATGAACCTACTCAACTCCGCAGACTAGCTGATGCGATCAAAGCTCGCCTTCGTTGAGCACAGGAAGAAACAGAATAGGACACAGTGGCCCTAAATAAAGTACAAGAAGTAGTCATAGAGCAACGTTGAGTTGCACAACAGGAGAAGGCTGCCCTCCAAACTAAGTTTGAAGAAGATAGAGTGAAAATCCAACAAGATAAAGAGCAGTTTCTCGCAGAGCAGCTCGGAGTCAAAGAAGTAGTCAGCAAAGCACTTTTCTTTGTGACAGGATTAGAGAAAAAAGGGGAAGAACCAATAGAGAAGCAAGTAGTGCAACTTGTGGAAGCTATCCAACAACTTCACTAGAGAATCACAGATCTAGAGCTACGAACAATGCCCAACACTCCGCAAGATGTGCGAGATCAAAGAGAAGTAACTGCTCGAAGCACAGTTGAGAGAATCAAGGCCCTCACCATGGAATGTAAACAACTAAGTGATCGCAGTGCCCAGACTTATGAGTGACTCACTGAAGACGCTAAACTAAAGGCACTGGAGTCACAGCTCCAGGAGACAAAGCAACAAGCAGAGACAATACAAGCACAGTTGAAGCTCCTGTTGGCTGTTGAGAGGATGAAGAGATCCCAGGAACAACACATTGCTCAACAGCAGGTCCATTGCATTCAGATTAGAGTAATGGAAGTGACTCAGAGACGCCAACCAATACAGGACGAGGCTTGCCAACAGTTCGCATAGATCGAAGGTCGAGGAGTAGAACTAGAGCAAGTAGTCAATGCAACTGAAGAATGCTTAGAGGGACCTATCAATGAAGCAGTTAGCCAAGAATTCGTCGAGCAGGAGGCCTTGGTAAAACAACAGGTCAAAGCATCTCGAGCCAAGCTCGAGGTTTTTGAAGCAGATCTACCCAGATTAGAGTGACTCGGGATGAGTCACAGGTGAATGTTGGGGGCATGTTGGCCCTTGACCAAGTCTTGAGGATCCTTGGTCATGTTTTTCCTACTTTTGGGACTTTGATAGGCTGTCGAAGCAGAGATTGCGGGATCTCAGGCCCTTTTTAGGGATTTTTGAGTTTTGGGCTTATGTAATGGGTATGGGGATGTTGGCCCATGGGTTTACCCATGTTTAGGCCTCTTTTGTAATGTATAAATATATATCTAGGTGATGTAAGCTAGTGGCGAATGGGTGATACTAAGTGGTAGGTGCAAGTGTGTGATGCTAAGTGCTAAGTTCTAGTAATAGTTGTAAATTCTTCGTGCATGCTATGTTGAGAACTTGCAGAGCTAAGTGCAAGTGACTGTGTAAAGGATTTCAGTTGTAACCTAGCTCAGGGAAGGAGGATCTAGCGAAGTGCACATAGATCTCCTGTCCTATGAAGAGTAGGATATTCTAGCTCTGTGCATGTAGAATATTGGTAGAAGACAATACAGAAGAAGAAGAAGAGTTGGTGGACGTAGCCCCAGGCTGGGGGTGAACCATGTATATCCTGTGTTGCTATGCTTTGTGTGATGTATTGATGTGTTTATGTGTTTACTTGCTTAAGTTATTTGATATACATGAATGATAGATAGATCTGTTAATGATTTTTGCTTAATAATATGGATGAATGCTAGATCTAACCTATGTGAATGTGCTTAGTTCTTGAACATGCTAGATCTGGGTGAATATTGCACTGCTCTGTAATTAGGGTTTTATCTACGAAGTAGATACTGGTTAAATATTGATGAACTGTAACCACTAAGTGCTCTTTTAAGGTGTTGTAATCACAGATTGGTGTCCCAACTAAGGTTGCAGACATCCGAGTCCTGTAACCACCCCTGCTTCTACCTTGTGTGAGACTTCATATGGTTCACAGGTGTTGTTGAAAGGGTCGATATTTAGGGGTTTTTTTGTGAGATATTGAGCATTGAACCCTAGGTCTTCCCCTGTGCCAACAAATGGATTCAGGGAAGTGAAGTTATCATCATTTTAAATTGGACAAATTTTCAGGGTTTTTCCAGAAAAAGCCAGGTGATTTGTGCAGTAAGTTATTTTTACACCCTAGTTTTTGTTGAATATTTTTTCCAAGCAAGATGTATTTTATAGGAAAATATGATGGTCCTAGTATTGAAGACTTATTTAAGTCCCACAAGTCAGAATGGAAAGAGAAGTGGAAACTTTTTCTACGCCTTAGTTTGAGAGAAGATACTCACACATGGTGGAAATCATTTGACTTTTGCGAATGGATGTCACTTTCTGAGGAAGCACTTGAAAAATTGTTTTTATACAAGTGGTATCATACGAAGTGTAAGGATAAAGACATCACCAAGGGTTTATTTTCATGTGGAAAATCTATATTACAAGTTCATGGTTGTATTCATAAAGAAAATATAATTTTTTTTATTAACCCTAGTTGCCAATAAAAATTTATCAATGTTCAGTTGGTTAATATATCACAAGTTCCTGCAAAGAATATCCATAGCACACATGTTGAGGGTAAAAATATTCAATTTTTTACAGATTTGAAGATTAATGTGGATAAATATGTGTTGCATTCAAATTTTTATGCTATGGATATGGATGAAGTGGATATTATTTTGGGATATCCTTGGATGGAATCAGTTGGTACAATTAATATTAATGTGCAAAAGAAGTTTCTAAATATTTGGTACAAGAAAAAGAAAATGACATTGCAGGATGTGTCTCTTCGTAAGAAACATGGGCCCATGGTGGCCAGCAAATAATTTATTGTAGAGTATGAAGTTGAATCAGAGGTAGAGTCTAGTGAAGGAGATGAAGAAAAACCACAAGAAGGACACACAAATGAAGCCAAGGAGGTCATTGACTCAAAGGCACAATGTGTTATAGATTCGAAAAAACAAGAACAAATTCCTAAAGTTGTTGTATATCACCATCAACATCATATAGAGAAAAAACAATAATCAAGGCAAGGGTGTGAGATTCAACGCATTTATGCACCAACAGGGCACTAGAAAGGAAATCGAGAAAGAGGTGCATGGACGACTACCAACATTGCAGGAAGAAATACGGCTAGCGAAACAATCCCATGACAACCTCGACATGATGCAGAGCAAGATCGGGGTGGAAAGGTAGCATATGGACATCATGTTCAACTTCCATTAGGATGGATGGATGGTCGTACTTGGTACCAGTTGGCTACATTTCTTAGTCGGTCATATTGTATGGTTTCTTGTCGTGTTTCAAGGACGAAACATATGAAGGGGGATGGAATGTAGTATACCTAGGGAGGTAATATGGGGTACCTAGGGAGGTACCCAATGGGAATGTGGTTATGTATTATTAGTGCAATTCATTCAATAGTTATGTATTATTAGTGGAAGTTATTCAATGTAAGGTGGACTAGGTCCCTTATATTAAATAAGGCTCACTATGGTAGTTATATATAATAAATGTGAGAAGACTCTCTAGAAGGTTCCTAGGAGATAGAGAGAGCTATATAAAGAAGTGTAAAATGAGGCATAGTGAAGAATATTGTGAATGTATCAAGCATTGCTTGAGGAGTGTTATCCTTCCTTAAGGATTAATATATGGTGTTACCCTACCTCAAAGGTTTTGACTATTTCTTGTGTTCAATATTTTGGTGAATGGTTTGGTTTTTTCTTGTTGATATTGTGGGTTTATTTTGAGATTTATCTTTAGATCTATTCACGTACTTAATAATCAAATAATCATAGAAAAAAAATGGGAAGTATTCCCCCTATATTTGATCCTATTATTGTAGCAATAGAAGAGTTAACGAATTTAACTCAAATATCTCTTGATGAGCTTATGGGTTCCTTGCAAATCCATGAAAAAAGGTTGAGTAGATCATCTATCATCTCTTATTATCAATCTTTTGGATCTCAAGTTTTAGTCAAAGGAAGAGGAAAATCATCTAGCAATAGAGGTGTTGCTAGAGGCGGTGGAAGTGGAAGTTTCAACAATAGCCATGAAGGAGGATGAAGCGATTTTTCAGAACACGTGGAAGAGGAAGGAACATTAGTAACTCACATAGAAGTCTTTCACAAAGGTACGCCAAATCCAATGTTCAGTGTTTCTACTATAAAAAGGTTGGACATTATGCATTTGAATGTAGAAAAAAAAAATGATATGTATAAGAAAAATGCAAAATTCAGTAAAAGAGAAGAAACTTAAAGTGAAAAGAAGGAGAATCTATTTATCATTTGAAATGTAACAAAATAAATTAATAAGGATGTTTGGTACTTAGATAATGGTTTTAGCAACCACAAGGGTGGAAACAAAGAAATATTCTCTAGCATTGATGAATCAGTGAAATATGAGGTGAGAATGGGAAATAATAACAAAGTACCAATCATGGGTAAAGGATGCATATTCATTTGCACCAAGCAATTTGAC
>ML794066.1:442077-464481 GCA_009831015.1 Picea engelmannii
ATATATATATATATATATATATATATACACACATAAACTTATTAGCGTTGGATAATTAGTTCAAAAGGGATATAGGGTTATGTTTGAGAATGGAGAATTCATTATTTTTTATAGAAATGGTTGTAATAATCAAATTACATGAGTCAAGATGAAAAACATAAGAATATTTAACTTAACCATGAATAGTGAATTTTTAGTTGCATTCAAAATTGATACAATAGACCAATCTAGGTTGTGGTATCTAGGAGATGATCACTTGAGATTCAATGGGATGAATTTGTTGTATAATAAGAAAATGGTAATAGGAATAACTTTGATTGAACAACCTACTACAATCTGTGAGGGATGCATTTTGGGAAAACAACATAGAAATGATTTTTCCCTATAGTAAATTGTGGAGAGAATGAGCTCCACTTGAGTTGATTCATTCATATCTTTGTGGTCCTATGTAAACACCCTCTCTTGGAAATCATCGATATTTTATAACATTCATATATGGTTTCAATAGAAAAACATGGGTCTATTTCTTAAATATAAATCTAAGGCCTTTTAGATCTTCAAGAAATTCAAGCATAGAAAATTTTAGGGGTGAAATCTAGCCCCTACAAATTTTGGCAGGGCAAATTTTATATATTTAAAAAAAAACCATATTAATCCCAATTCACCCCCATTTTATTTTTAAAACAATATTAGTTATATATTTAGCCCAAAAATGGCGGTCAAAATTTAAATATTAATTACATTTTCAACTTGGAAAAATGGTGGCCATCCTCCCTTTCACCCGATTTCTTGGAGTAACCATCAATCTTCTGGGGTTTTCGCCCACAATTTTAGTTTTTTCATAGGGACAAGGACCATGATTCACCTTGATTTGGGAATGGCCATTGGCCTCAGGGTTTTTTCACCCATCGATTTGGATTTTTTAGTTTTACAGAGGATACCCCGATTTGGAGTTTTTACATGAATTTGATCATGGGTTTCGGAAAAAATTTCCCCAATTTGATGGTGATTCACAATATTAATAGATCCAAGTGGTTCAAATTGAAATATTCTACCACGCCTAGATTGAAATATTCAAAGTCCAAGTTCCAACTCAGAATTCTATTGTGAAAAATTGTAAATTACAAGAGGAGAAAGTGTCGAGTTCTTGCCATCATCCCGGTCTCTCTGTGTCAACATTTTTGGTTGCCAGACTGGCCCCTGCAGCGCCTTGAATCTTGATATTGGGTAAGTCATAAGTGGATTCTGAGCCCTCTCTGGAACTTTTGAAATTTGTCATGATTGTGCAGGAACAATCTTAGTATCTTATAATTTATGGGCTCATGGTTCTCCACTCCACTAGTAGCAAAGTTGTTTTGGGCATTCATTAAGTGCATATCCTAGTAGGTATTATCCTAATCAATGATAGAGCCCACCAAGCCACCAGGATAGCAGAGGCTTCAGTTCATGACGAGTGATTGTTTGGGTTAGTGATTGGAGTAGATTAGTAATTCTATGTAACATGTTTAAGTTTTTGAGCTTACCCATAGTTTGGATAAATTACCTAGGTGTTTTTAAATCATTCTCACAAGCTAGTGTTGAAACACGGTGTTTCGGCACCATTTTCCCAATTCTCATTGTTTGTGTTTTTCCATGCATGTCGCACAAGTGTCATCATGATCAATGATAGAGCCCACGGCCCCACCCAACCTCTAGGATAACAGAGGCTTCAAGTCATGAGACTGATTGTTTGAGTTAGTGATTGCCAATTGGATTAAATCAGTAGTTCTGTGTTTTAGTTTTTGAGCTTACACATAGACTATAGTTTGGATAAATTATTAAATTACTTGGGAGTTTTTAAATCATTCTCATAAGTTGGTGTTGAAACACAGTGTTTCAACATGGTGTTTTAGCATCATTTTCCCAATGCTCATTGCTTGTGTGTTTCCACGCACGTCGCACAAGTGTCATCTTGATCAGTGGTAGAGCCCACCTAACCTATAGGATAACAAAGGCTTCATGTCACGACGAGTGATTTTTTGGGTTAGTGATAGGGGTAGATCAGTAGTTATGTGTTTAAGTTTTTGAGCTTACCCATAGTTTGGATAAATTACCTGGTCATTTTTAAATCATTCTCGCAAGATGGTGCTAAAACACAGTGTTTCAACACCGTTTTCCCAATGCTCATTGCTTGTGTGTTTCCACTCACAAGTGTCATCAAGAAAATGGAAATACAAGGAAAAATGGAAATGAAAATACAAGGAAAGCACATAACTCAAGAAAAATGAGACGTAAAATCTTTGTCTTCTCTTTTCTATTGATATTCAATGAGTTCTCTTTTACATTCGCCAAGAAGAATCCTTGAATAGATCTTAGTTTTGTTTATTTATACAAAAAATTCTTAACCAAAATTAGTTAGGCGTTCCACATTCTTTGATCTAAAAAATAGAATATAATCAAAAATAAAAGATGCAATGCATATTTTTCTGAATTTGTTGAGATTTCTTCGATTTCCTCGCACTTCACTTGTCCTTTATTTCCTCAAGAGTGTACTTGTTTTTTTTTTTTTTGATCGTTGAATTTAGCATGCCGTTCCATTAATGCCACAACAAATTTGGAAGGTTCAACATTTCCATTCAACTCAAATGCGAAAACCTTTTTGTGTACCAAAGGTAATTTCTCTTGAATTTTCACCAGTGCTATAACCTGATGTTGTAAGCTTGGTTTTACCAACATATCATTTATCATTTGTAAATCAACATGATATACATGTTGGATAACACTTTGTACACTCTCTCTATTTTTCTTTGAATTCTCTTTGCTCCTTTCAATCTCTATTTGTCCAAGTGTATCAGGGATAGCACTGCCATCAAACTTAGCCTTTTCCATCTCTATAGCTGAGAGAGTGTTAAGAAAATATCCCTTTGTTTCTCTAGCCAACTTCTTACTTTCTTCAATATTTGTTTCCCAGAGATTTAAATCCATTTATCCCTTTATATTCTCATATTGTGAAAAAGGGGCAAGCGTAGGTACATTGATTTTTTGTCTCCATACTATGAATTCTTGGAATTTGGACCTGGTTGTACAGACTTCCTTCTCCTTTCCATGAATATTATTCAAGGAATTATTAATCACTTGATAATGTCTTTGAATAATATCCATATTTTGGTATAGGTCTTGTTGGACAGTTTCCATCTTTCCATTTATTTCAGATGCTTTCTTCTTAAATACAGTGATATCCATTCCTTTGTTCTCAAATAAAATTATTCGAGACTACAAATGATCTATTAACCTATATCTCTGGGAAAGCACAATATTGCTCACCTGTTGATTTTGAACACTTAATTCTAGTTTGTCTTCTAACTTCTTTATATGTTGCTCAAAACCCTGTCTAATTTGTTTTGTATCAAAATTGATTTTATTTCTAGCATTCATTTGCATATGTTCCATATCATTATGCAATTGTTCAACCATAACACTCTTTTGTTCCAGTTGTTTTGTGAGATTATCCACTGACCACTGGTTAGCAGTTGCAAAGGCTCCCAATGAGTCTATAAATTCTTTTGCAAATTTAGGGTCACTCTGTCCCTATCCATCATATTTCATTTTCTGGTTTTTGGTAATTACGCCTTCTTTATGTCAAGCTTCCTTTCTTATGATATCCTTCCTTTTCTTGTTGAAAAATAAATTTGATGGAAGCATTTCTTCAAGTTGAATAGGTGTGAGGTCATCTATATTAATAATCTTTGAACCAGTTAACTCAAAGTCAAAACTTGTTGCTAGCGGAGTTAATGATGGTATGGGAGAACTGAGTGCAATAGATCCTTCTGGGTTTGTGGCATATTTCATTGGAGTTTCAGTATTTGGCGATAAGAAAGGAAAAGTAGGCACGTGATTCATGAAGGCCTCAAATGATGCTAATAATTTTTTCTCATCTTTACCTAGAACTGATATTATTGCATCTTTGGATAATGTATTTGAGCTCTTCTCCCCTTCCTTAGCCTTGTCCTCAGGAAATCTATGTTGCTTGGGCTATGTGAATTATTTCACCTGTGAAGTTGTATTTTCTTCTCCCTCCAAGACCTCGGGCAGAATATTCCTTCCATTCTTCTGAAAACTGAGGAATCCTAACTGTTGATCTTGAGGCAAATTTTGAAATCTTCTTTCAACTTCATCGTACGATCTTTCTCCTTTGAAAATTTCATCATAGGGGGAATCTTCATGTATATATATTTTCATATTGAATTGAGCTAGATAATTTTCAACCACCCTATAAGGATCATGCATTTTATACTCAATATCAACCAATTTGATATCTTCTAAGGCTGAAGCTTCAATATTAGCGTGTCCAAAATCAGATAACGGAAACACGCCAACCTGTATGGGAAAGGTTTTCCACACTCTCTTTTGTGTCGCCTTCAATTATTTAGTTATTCCTCCTAAGACTGTTTGATAAGCTACTTCTCTACAAACCAGTCTGTCAGGTAGGAATTTGGGGACAGCATGCAGATATAAATAATAGTCAAATACTCTGATATAAGAAAAAATTTCCTCAACATACCAATCTGCGATAGCACCCAAATTTCCAATGATCTGTTCTGAAATTCTAGGGGGAGATTGTCCATACATAGCTTCATGAATTGGGATTACTACATTATGACAAATTTCATAGAAGAATTCCTTTGAACTTTCCTCCCATAATTTAGAGTGATAAAAATGTATGGACTCAGTGCTAGTCGCAGTCCAGCTCCAATTCATGACAGGAAATGGAGTCCTGAAACAAATTGTGTCCATAATGAATGCAGACATATAAAAGGGGGCATGTTCTCCTTTATATTTTAACATCTTGTATTCCACAATTTCCTTGGCTAAATTGTCTGATAACATTTTCCCCAATCAAAAGTGTAACCCTAAACAACCTCATGGATTATAGGAACCCATTCTACAGTAAAATGCACAGGATTTTTCCTACCATACATTCTACATAGCATCATGGCAATATATATGATATGAGCATCACGGGATGTTGTAGAATATAAACCATGGGTATCAGATTTGAACTTGCTTAGATTACCCCGCCAGGTTTTCACTATATCATGGATGGTCCTATCATATTTAGTGCATTCCTCATCCTCAAACTTCAATATAAACGATGAATTGTAGGTATATTTGGATTTGGAAGATAATTTATACATTACTTGAATATCCTCGGGCCGAAAAAAGTCTATGAAGGTCTTCTAGTGACTGAATATGCTTCTTGTTGGGATATCCACATGTTACAGGTCCAACTTATCATATCAGTGTAAGGCATAAGTTTAGGTCGAGCAACAACTTTATGTAATTCAAACTTCACCACATATCTAAACTTAGCTGAAAATGTATCATCGTCTTCTTCTGATGAATCATTTGGACAGAGAGAAAGTTCATGCTCCAAAATTTCATAAACTTATTTCCAAGCTTTGGTGGTGTATGTCAATTAAGAAGTAGTATTTGAGAGTATATCTTCATTTGGGTTTGATTCGTCAGTCGATAAATCTTGCTTCTTTCCTGTTTTGCGCGGCGCCATGATTTTTGAAAGATGAAGTTAACCTTCCTACGAGAAGCAAAACCTGTGATCTCACAATGATGAATACGAAAAATTTCAGATGCTAATGGTGAAATGATTTGAAACTTCAAATTCCTTTATTTACAACAAAATTTAATGTCTAGTTATTTTTGTATTAATCTACTGACAGAGTAATCATTCCAAAATCTGTCAAATTTATTACCTGGCGGTCGCAAAACTTATCCCAATATTTAATCCTAGCTAGCTGGTTGTATTATTAATGGATGTAATTAAGATAACATACAATGTACTTCGGCGGTTCGACATTCGGGAGTTATGAAAGAAAAACAATGGATATCTTCCAAAGGATGAATTCGCGGAGTAGTTAATCAATTATTAAATATTTTTTGTTTTAATTAATCATGGTTTAAAGTCGCTTTTAGTTTTAATTACTTCAGAACTTCGAAATTCAGTAGTTTTGAATGCAACATGGTGTACACCGTATATCTCCCGAATGCCGAATTCGCAGAGCAAATAATCAAACCTTTTTTTTTAAGTACTTCGAGACTCCAGAAGTCTAGAGCTCTGAGATTTTGTGAGCGTGTATGTGCAATGAGAACTGAATACTTCAGCAGTTCGATGTTCAGGGGTTTTTATTTCAAGACAATAGATATCTCCTGAAGGTCGAAACTACAGAGTGATTACTTATCGTTAATCATGACTAGTTAATTGTTAAACATGTTTTAATTAATTAAGTTTGCTAAGTGTATTATTTATCATGATCACAAGTTCTTCGATATTTCGGTGCTACGACATTTTTGAGCATGTTCTTTGATTTATCTCCACACTCTCGAAGAAAAACTCCTAGATTGATGTGGCAGTGATGATGTCACTTTTGATGACGTGACATGCAAAAGGTGAGTGACACATATCACCTAAAAAAGTGAGAATGATCTAACAAAAATGACCAAAAAGAGTGCCACGTGTCAACCAAAATAAAGTTTTTGACAGGTGGCCTGTGACTCATTAGCCGATTTTATTTAAAATATTTTCGTGGGAACCTATCTCCAAGACTCTGGAACTTTGCAACTTCGGGGTTTTTTTTTTTTTTATCTTTAGGCATTATGAATTTGAAACTCTTGAATCACGAAGTCCCGAAGTGTCGTTGTAATTTTATTTTGTTTAATACTAGTGCAAATTTTGATCCATATGGATATCAGTGGCCATCCACCTCTTCCATTGAATCACCATTTTGAGTTTGTGGTTTTGATAAACCATGATATTCGCCCTTTTGATGGGGAATGGAATGTAATGTGATATTCATTTTTTAATTACATACATCATTTAATAATTTCCTAGTGGTCTTATATACATGCCTACAACATAGCATTAATGCATTGGATCCCATTAGAACTCTGCAATTAAGTGTGCTTAGGCTAGAGTAGTACTGGGATGGGTGACCACCCGGGAAGTCCTAGTGTTTTACATGCCTATGACATTTTATAAACTTAGTCCAATTTATCCCACATGCATCATGGGAATTGTTCTCCTCTCACTCTCTCATATATAATTGAGGTGAAGGAGGCCCTTTAAGCATACAATGGAGTGTGATGTAAATCTTCTTGTGAATGAAGCGTAGCCAACATCTCTTTCTTTTTAGAGATAAGCTACCCCATTTTTCCAGTTTGTGTTCTACAATGTTTTTCTATGTTATTCAGTAATAGAAGTTGGGTTTCACTGTATTTCTATGTATTTCTATGTTCTCTTCTATATTTTTGTGTATTTCATTGTTATATCTTGGTTATATTTCTTCCTTCATGTCATTCTCAAAATAATCAGGATCAACTTTAGAACTTCGAAATCGCATGAATCATTGATCCGGTCAACTAAAATTCTTTAGTGGATGATATTGGAAGCACCCTATTAAGATATAAGGAACATATTTTTATTAAATGAAAAACGATTTTCCTAAGTTTTTTTGTGATTTATTTTTAAGGATAAAAACCAAAAAGACTTTCAAAGTTTAAATTATGAATTTCTAAAATGTTCTAAGTTCTAACAAGGCATTCATTAAGTGCATATGCTAGTAGGGATTATCCTGATCAGTGATAGATCCCAACCAGCCTCCATGATAACTGAGGATTCGGGTCATTACGAGTGATTGTTTGGGTCAGTGATTGGAGTAGATTAGTAGTTCTTTGTAACATGTTTAAGTTTTTTATCTTACCCACAGTTTGGATAAATTACCTGGGTGTTTTTAAATCATTCTCACAATATGGTGTTGAAACACAGTGTTTCAACACCATTTTCTCAATCCTCATTTTTTGTGTGTTTCCACACACGTCCCACAACTATCATTCTGATTAGTGATAGAGCCCACAACCCCACCCAGTCTCCAGGATAATAGAGGCTTCAGGTCAGGATGAGTGATTGTTTGGGTTAGTCATTTCCAATTGGAGTAGATCAATAGTTTTGTTTTTCAGTTTTTGAGCTTACTCACAAACTACATTTTGGATAAATTATTAAATTACTTGTGAGTTTTAAAATCATTTTCACAAGTTGGTGTCGAAACATAGTGTTTCAACACCATTTTCAAAATGCTCATTAATTTTGTGTTTCCACGCACGTCGCACAAGTGTCATCCTGACCAGTGATAGAGCCCACCTAGCCTTCATGATAATAGAGGTTTCATGTCATGACGAGTGTTTTTTTGGGTTAGTGATTAGAGTAGATCAATAGTTCTTTGTTTAATTTTTTGATCTTACCCATAGTTTGGATAAATTACCTGATCATTTTTAAATCATTCTCACAAACTCGTGCTGAAACACTATGTTACAAAACCGTTTTTCCAATGCTCATTGCTTGTGTGTTTCCACTCACAAGTTTCATCCTATGATCTTGATCAGATAGATCCCACCCGTCCTCCAGGATAGCAGAGGCTTCAAGCCATGACAAGTGATTGTTTGGGTTAGTGATTGGAGTAGATCAATAGTTCTATGTTTAAATTTTTGAGCTAATGGTGTTTTTAAATCATTCTCACAAGTTGGTGCTGAAACACAGTGTTTCAGCACCTTGTTTCCCAATGCTCATTTCTTGTGTGTTTCTACACACAATTTTCATTTTAATCAGTGATAGCACCCACCTAGCCTCGACCCTCCAAGATAGTAGAGGCTTCAGGTCATGACTAGTGATTGTTTGGGTTAGTGATTGGAGTATATTAGTAGTTCTATATACTGTGTATGTTGAAGTGATTTGTTTTTAGATAAGTATTATTGGTTTTGTAACTTGTTGACAAGAATTGAGTTCTTAAAATTGATATATCTCTTTCATTTGTGTTGACTTGCCAAATGGATGATTAATTTTATATTATTTTTCTCATGCAGGTTTCACTTTTGGTTTCTAGATTGATTTGAAATTAGAATTCTGAAAATTCCAGTGAGATGTCAAACAACAATCGTGGAAAGAAAGCATCAAAATAGAGGGATGAATTTTCTTACTTTCAAAATCCTCAATCCAATAACCCAGATTCTCTTCATCATTTAATCTCTTTTGAGCAACCCATTAGTGAAAATCAAAGAGATGTAAACTCTTCTGAGAATGCATCTAATATCCATATAATACATGATGAAATAGGTTCCTCTAGTGATGAAATTGAGATGCTTTCACCAGAAATTGACAATAATAATGTTGAAGATTTTTCCTGGGAAGGAAACACAAACTATTCACAATCACGGAAATGGAAAAAAGGCCAGTGGGACAGAGGGAGACAATTCCAATCGGATTGGGTCTCAAAATTTCCATTTATTGAACCAATACCTCCAACAAATGAGAAAGAGGCTTCACAAGAGGTTAGATGCATTGTATGTCGTTGGAAACTTGGAAAGACAGTAAAATTGCAGATGCAGATAGATACAATAGAGAAGCATGCAGGAAAGGTGTATGATAAAGAAATTGTAAATAGCAAGGAGAAATATATTATCAAATGGAAATATTATGAGGAATGTCGACATGTCAAATATGAAGATGAATATAATAAATACTTAATCAGTAAGATAAAAATCGAGGCAACTGGAGGAACCATCAAATCTCTATTTGGAAAGACGATGGAAAGAAATATGTTATCCAAGTCGATGCAATTAAGCATTGTATTTCACATCTTATCTAGAGGTTGTCCTATGACATATTTTCTAGATTACAAGAAATTTATATCTTTTATTGAAGTGACAAATTTCCCATCTTCTCATTGGTCAATAACGAGTGGTTGGGAATGAGAAAAATATCTATCTCAAGTAGAAAATGATGATTTGAAAGAGAATATTGCAAATGCTAGGTTTTTTTCATTGTCTTTGGATGAAGTTACAACTATTGATAATACTTCATGGATCTGCATGAGCATTTATATGGTTAATGATCATGTTAGGTATTCATATTTACTTGGGATTCATAAAATGAGGGATAATTCTAAAACTCAAAATATTTATGAACTTATCATCAAGACTTTGACAGAAATTGGTGGTATGGATCATTTAGTGATTGCGAAAAATTTGGTAGGTGTCAGAGCAGATGGAGCAACAATCATGCAAGGGAAAAGAAATGGCCTTTGTGTCAAACTACAACTATCAACTTCACCATTTATGATTAGTATTCATTGTATGGCTCATAGAATGAATCTTGCATTTAAAATAGTAAGCAAGTTTCCACTAGTTTCAAAAGTTGAAGATCTTGTACGTGAAACTCATGCATACTTTTGTCGTAGTCCCAAGCGATTTAAAGAGTTTAAAAAATTTGTTGAGGGTGTTACAAATGGAAAAAATATACTAAAATATGTTGATACAAGATGGATCCCATTGAATGGACTAGCTCAAATACTATTTAGTGAGTACCAATCCTTAGTACGGGTGATGTATGAACATCCCTTCAGTGTAGACAAAGCTCAAGATATTCTCTTTCAATTAAATGATATAGAGACATTATTAACATTGGTTTGAATTCTTCCTATGATTTATAAAATGAATGTCATTGTGAAAATGTATCAGAGTCGCACAATGTATATTGCAGAATACATACATACAAGAAAATTAGCATATCTTCAATTGGATAATTTGTATACGATGCCAGAGTCTTTCATAGGTCCAACATTTAAAGGTTGGACTACTATCATCGATATAGAAAACATTGAAAATTATTTGAAGTTTGATGGAAAAGGAATACTATGTATCGTAGTGTGTGGATATATGGTTCCATTTCATTATATTAGTAATATGGGATGAATCACTGAAGAGAGTCATGTGTCAAGAGACCAATTCAACAATGTTGTGATTTCAGTGAAGCACAACTTGATATAAATTGCAAAATCACTACCATCAAAGATAAGAGAATGATTTCCTTGAGATGAATTATTGGAGGCCATGTATGTGGTATACCCTCAATATTGGAACCTTGAAAAAAATAGAGTGGCTAAAAGAGTTGACTTTTTAGCAAAATTAAAAATTTTAGTGCACCAATTTGGCAAGAATCGCAATGTACAAGGAGAAGAGATTGAAGGTATATTAGATTCATCAAAGTTGTATCAACAATCCAATCTCTTTGGTCAAAAAATGATAGATCAATATTGTGGTTTGGAGAAACCTCTAGAACATGGTGCAATAACAAGATTATGGACTAAATTAAGTGAACACCAATACCTAGAAGAAAACATGTCAGAATATTTCAAATTAACAGATTTATGTCAAACCATGTGTTAGCATCAGAAGTCACTCCTGGATTGCTTGCAGGAGCAGAGACCAATGCCCATCAGTTTTATGTCATGATATTTTTAATGGGTGATCAAATGGGTAGAGACTCAGGAAGATATCGCTCTAATTCAGGGACTAGGTCTGGTATGTAAGGAACAAAGGAGGTCTTGATCTAACTTCAGTCAGTGAGTTGATTAAAAGATTAGTAGGTGGAAGACTTGGTGAGAGGAGTGAGAAAACTACCTCAGGAAACAGGCCTTTCAGCAGTTTGCAGAAGAAAAACTCTGAATGCAAGATCCTCTTGGTTAAGGGCTTCGAGGAACTGAAGGGGGGACTTGACTAGATCCTCCAATTCCAATTCGTTCAGCACTAAGAAAATCACAGGGACCGATTAGAAACAATGCAACTGTTACAGTGATCCAACCTACATCATCCTATAATAGCTACAACTCAACCGGATCCTCCAATTTCGAGCTGCTCTAACACAATGTAAACAAAGACGTGAAAGAAACTGACATTCATAAGGCAAGAAGTCTCAAGAGTCCATGCATAACCAGAATAACCAGTGCTTCATTAAAGTTTTACAACCGGGAGCCTTTCTCAACCCTCCATCCTTTACAAAAAATGGCAAAAACTCCCAAATATACTTCATACAAAACCCTAGTAGCGAAAACAAGATATTGCAATAAAAGCATTATGTCTGCATGCTTTCTGACAGTCTGCGCATGCAGACTCCAGACGATTGCAATCGGACTCCTGACTGTCCTACGGATGGATTGACGTGCTTCAGTCCTTTGTCGAACTTTCCATTTATGGCAGAGACGATGTTTAACCACCTCCAACAACTGCAATAACCACCCTCTTGAGATCAGGAATGGTTCTGGTCAACTCTTCCTTTTGGGGACGTGGAGGTCTTCTCGAGGGGCCACCTGGACTAGCTGAATGGTTCATGGGATGAGAAATGGAAGATGTGGCCTACTTGACGAAGAGGTTGTAAGTGCCAGTATAGTGAAGGTGAGGTGGGGGGGGAAGGGGTGCTTTCATGTAAGTGATATGGGGACAGAAGACAACAAATAGAGGAAGGTGCTGAGGTGGAGGTGATTGGGCGAAAGGGACACATGGCAGGTGGCGAGAGGGAGATGAGCTGAAAGGGGGGCCATGTGGTTGGACATGGCAGGATACGTGGGTCCTGAGATGGGAAAGGTGTGCAGGAGGTCGACACGACAGGCGGGGGCCCCACCTCATTCCGGACCCCCCCCTTCTCATTAAAAGCAGAACGGCAAGAGGGTCTGGAAAGGCTTGAGATTCGTTGATCTAGGCATTTCAATCTCCACCATTGGAAAGGTACGCACCTGATTCCAACCCCCCCCCTCGTTAAAGGAAGAAATTCGAGGGGGTCCGGAATCGCATGAGAGTCGTAGATTCAGGTGGGCAGATCGTGATCACCCAAAAGTGCCTGTTCATTAAAATGACGTGCCTGCCCTCAAAACTTTGGGAAAGTGGGTTTTTTGGATCTTTTTTCTTCACCCAAGGGATGCTTCTTCAGGAGAGTACCCCTAGTCATAATTATGTGCTAACACCATGATTTTGGGGTCACTGGAGGATGAGAGAATTTTTAGTGCGCTATCATTCTTGAAGTCAAAGTTGAGGAGCAATCTTGATAAACATATGGATACATGTTTAAGATTATATGTAACAAAGTATGACATAAACAATTTTCCATTTGATAGAGCACTAGCTCTTTGGCCATCAAATTGTGATAGAAGGGGAGAATAAAACACGACAAATTCCTCTAATGAACTTCATATGGAAGATAATCTTTTGGAGGCTCATAAAATAGTTCATCTATAGAGTTTCATGTTCATAATATAGAAAATGAGGGTCGACATGTTGATGTGAACTGGGATATTAATATACCCCAAGATGTTATCTAAACCAATAACAAATATATATGAGGGGACTCTTATTTTGACTTACATGTTCCATTGATGATTGGAGTTGTAGAGATAATAAATGGAATGTCACATGTGATGTGATTCTTGTTAGTTTATTGACTTAATTGTTCCTCTATTTTCGGAGTACAATGGGAAAAGGTAATTCTTTATGGGAGCAAGATTACCATCTATAAATTTGAGATTGCATTTAAGGTAGAAATAGGTTCTATATTTTGTATTAAATAGTGTAACATTGAAGCTACATTTATTTGATCCAAGCTATTTTAAGTTTGATGGTTTAATAGTTAACTAATAAATTCTCGTTTTCCTATTTGTGACGGGAAATGAAGCTGGCATTTGATGAAGTTGAGACCTATTTCTTCACATAGATAGTGTCCTAGTATTAAAGGCTAAATAACTAATTAACAAGACTTTCGCTAAGAAAGAATGGGCTCATTCAAGACTCAAGCACATGAAACGTCTTGGATTTGTAACTTTGATATCTTGGCAAATTTTAATGGTTTGTTTGTTGTTTGCATTTGGACCATTTTTTCAACTTTGGAAGTTTGGTTTTATTTTGATTAAAGATTGTGTTAATCCCTTGAATGCTTCTAGTTTTCATTTGATGCTTGACTAAATCTTGAGCCATTTGTAGTAGCTTGATTGGTTTATTTAGAATATATTATGTTTATTTATATTTTCTTTGAGAAGACATGTTGGTATTCATAAAAGAATGAGCCATGAGTTGCTAAGCGAAGAGAAAAATGGTCTTTGTATTGGCCTACTAGATTTCTACGCAATCATCATATGACATCTATTGCCAATGAGACCAACATTCCTCTAATTCTTTTATAATTTTAATGTCATGAATAAAAAAACTTTACATTTAGCCTCTCAATAAAAATATTATGAATCATTGAAATGTTTTGTAATCTAGTCTGGTTATTTCAAAGGAAATCAAGCACAGTAAAAATAATTAATCATTAACATAAATTCAGCTGAACATTGCCACTTCTTATTAAGATATCAAATTTTCAAATACAATGTTAATTCTCCAGTGCTCAATGGAAAAACAAGGACTAGCACCCAACATCTCCCCCCAACTGCACCATTGCATGTCCCCATGCAACTTCAAAGTTCACTCACTTAGAATTGGAGTTCGAGTCAGGGAATGAACTTTTCCAATGCAAATTAGAAATATTGTAGGATGATGCAACATTATCTTAGTCTTCTTAGTCAATTTGTACTTATGTATCCCTTTCAGTCTTCTTAGTCAATTTGTACTTATGTAGCCCTTTTAGTCTTCTTAGTCAATTTGTACTTATGTAGATACTTCTTTGTTGGCAGTCAAATAAGAGGGAAATGAAATTTAAGCCCCAACCACTATGGACCAAAAGTATGAATGCACTCAATATAGCTAGAAACCAGAGACATAGCACAGGTAAAATTTCCATAACTATAGGGATCCTTGGTCCTCAAGGATGTAGAGGATGCTTCCCATTTAAATATGATACCTTCCAGTGAAAATTGTTTCTAATCATTCATTGTTTAACACAAGAATCTATGACAGACCTTTGAAGGTCTGTCACTTTTCTAGTCTTGTAAGATGAAGAGAGTAGATGCTGATGTATATTAAAAACACTAACATGAGTATGAGGTCCATCCTTAATCCATAATGTTGCTTCTCCTTCATTCTTTTGGATTGTGTGGAATATGTTCCACCATTTTCCTGATTGTTCACAAAAGAAGTGAAGGCTCTCAGTTGCACATCTCCTACATATTAAACATGATTAAATTTTATATCCAACAGGTAGGCATGTTCATGCAAATAAAGATCACACAAGAAATGTTGATCTGAGAAATCACTCCGGGAGAAAGTTTCTAAAAACTCAGAGGCACTAATCATTTTATAAGGCCTTCCTTCCTTAATAGCTTTAAGCTTAAAAATAGTTAATTGTTCATGAAGGAAGACCGAGTATGAGGGAGAAGGGATTCTAAAACTCAACAACTCTTATGCTAACAAATACATTTGATTTTTATCCTGTTGCAGAATATGGCACTTAACTTGCAACTTCTTCAACTCTCCCAATTCCTTCTCCATTTCTTCCCATTTAAATTTCTTAGACGCCAAAAATTCATTGTATTTCTCCCTGAGGTCCTGTATTTCCTTTCTGTGTGTTGGCACATGAATCATTCCTTTTCCAAATGTAATATCCCAATACCGAGCCCCAATTGTAATTGTGAATGTAAATATGTTTTGTAGGTTGGTGAGCCAAGTGATTATAAGCTAGGAGGCTTATGTGATGATTAGGCCGAAGAGCCTAGATGCTAAAGGCCAAAGAGATTGTTTTTGTATATGTAAATACTCATATGATTAATATAAATACATCGTTGCGTGTAGACCGACCATGATAAAAGAGAATGGGGGACTAAACTCCACTAGGAAGGGTGAGGGAAGGGGCTAAGTGTCTAGGATTAGGAGCTACGCTAGAGGGCTTACCTCTAAAGGAATAATATTATATTATTATTTCCAAAAGGCTAAGGTTGGATATAATCCGTGTTGTGCTAAGTTCCTGGGGAAAAGGGAACGAGTGTTAAGTGGAGCTCATGCAGCTTCAGAAAGACATGCGTCAACCTGAGCGCATGCAACTTATAGCTAAAAAAGCCAGCTCGTTGGGGGGTTTTCCTTCCACTCTCGCATCTCTCCCCATGCTCGCGTTCCCTCGCCACTCTTGCCTTTTGGGGGGAGGACTCTCGCCATTCTATGGAAGTCTTCCATCTTACCTGATTCACCCACTAACTCACATACTGATCCATCATCTCCATCATCGACCTCTGCATCATTCACGCACCTCTAAAACCTGTGAAGCTAACCTGTGTTTTCTTGTGAATCAAAACACACATGTACTTTTCATGAGCCCGTGTTGTGTCTTAACGGTTGGTTGTTGCTGCCAACACAGTTCCTTGGCTGAGCATGGCTTGCTGCCATCTTCTATGTCCTTACCCAGTTTCGCTTGTTGCCATCACCTGTGCATTAGTTGAATGTTGTTGTTGTATTTGCTAAAGGGATGGTTTGAAGAGGAAGTTTGTCAGACCTGTGGGAAGCTCTCTCCAGGTGAGAGAGTGTGTTGGGGAAGTGATTTCTCCTGGAGGGAGTCCCGTAGCAACCACAGTACTCTGAGACTTCCGGTCCAGCCTGTTGTTGAAGCCCTAGAAGGGGAGTGGATAGTCGATGCACTTGTGATAGTGAAGGTGTACACTCCTGGGGTGGGACAAGCATGTGGAGAATGAGGGTTTGTGAGTTGTGGGTGTAAGTGGCTCCTAGGAGAAAATCATTCATGTTGATCTGTGCGACTTTCCTGTCATCCTTACCAAGCCTAGGAATCCCTTTCCCGGTGGAGTTTAGTCCCAGCTCAGGGGTGACCCACTGCTGAGCGTGATGAGTAATGTGGTCTATGGTTGGGAGTTTCATGGAAGGTATGCATGCAGTTGATGTACTTCAATTAAAAGATAAGTTCCCATTTCTCTATTCATCTACATGTTGTGTATTTGTACATGTTTTATATTTATGAGTTTAGCCGGTATATGTTGTACATATAGGATTTATTGTTATTTCCGCATTTATCTCTATATTAGCATAATGTAATTGTCTGTTAAGTTAAATATGTATGATGTTCTACAAGAGTTTCTATGTGCCATATCCCAGCAGGTCTATAGTTGGGTATTATACTTTTTGGGTTATCAAAAGCTCAATAACAATGTGTTTTTCGGTAGCATGACCAGGCTTGAGTGGTCGAGTACATCACAATGTGGTATAAGAGCAAAAAAACAATGATAATGTTGTTTAGGTAGCGTTACCCAGCACGGGTTGGTGGTCGGGGATGTTACAAAATGGTATCAGAGCCATGGTTCCAACACTGAGCCTGAATGGGCCATGCTAGTGGAAGTTTCAGAAAAAGTTTCAGAAAATAATTGTTGTCGAAATGGAAAAAATTCAAGTTCAGAGCCCATGGTTTCTACCTGAAACTTGGATGGGCCATGAAAGAGAAATTCAAAGTAAAACATTCCAGAGAATTTTGAGGTATAGAGTGTCAGAAGGGCATTGAAAGAATACTTGGACTGTGTTTGGAAACACAAGAGGTGTAACAAGTTAAGAAATGGCCATAGAGAAATAAATCACAACATTAATGGTGTTGGGCCATTAGATCTGGGTGGGAGAAGGACAAGCATTCAGATCAAGCAAAGATTAAGTCACAACCGTCAGATCTCATTGAAGGGAGATCGACGGTGGGGATCCATTGTGGATATCAGGAAGGAAATTAAAGCATGAGAAAGTTGAGACTCCGCAATCCCTCGGTATCATTGATATTGCTCGATCAACAGATCAATGGTGGATGTCGATCCCACTGCGGATGAACATCTTATCATTGCAGAGATCGGGAAGGAAATTAAAGCATGAGCAAATTGAGTTTTCTCAATCACTCCTAGTCGTTGATCTTCATGGTCCATTAAAACACGACTGTCGATATTGCAAAGTGAGATAAGTGCCCAAAGGTTAATCCAAGGTCACAGCTCTCGGTCACATGTAGAGAAGACAAAGCGAACTTTGTGCAATTCTTGTCCGTCGATCCAAGCAAGGAACACGTGTCAGCAAGTCATCTTGTTCGGGAATTCGACGTTCAGGAGAAATGGAGTCTGTTGATGCACAAACTCCCAAAGTCCCGAAGTCCAGAGTTCATCTGGGTCATTCATCAGAAGGGACATGTTTCGATAGATCAGCTTGTTCGGGAATACAACATTTGGGAGAAACAAGGTGTGGATAGAGTGGAAACTCCCGAAGTCCCGAAGTTCACGAAGGTGTGAATAGAATGGAAATACACGAAGAACTAGGTTCAACACCTCTTTATTAAAATTGTGGTTACATGGATATTTGATCTTTTTAGTGATCGAATCTGAGAGCTAAGATGATCCTTGGAACCTCAATTTTGGGGTTTACAATACAGTTACAATAGAAGACTGCATAGAAGGGTTTTACGACGGGAGGTCCTGCATCAACAAATTTATGCACAGGACTCTGAATTGAGCAAGGGAGTAGTCATGAGAAAGGTATTGGAAACAGAATTCCAGGTATTCAACCATAATTAAGGATTGAGAAACTTAGATCACAGGAAGCCAGAAAGAAGATTGCGAGTGACCATAAAATAAAAATTGTGCCTATGTTACCAAAATGGTATATTGTGGTTCTGGTTCTAGCTAACAGATTTTGATGTATGCATGTTTTCGGATGTAATATTTCATTTTAAATAGAAAAAAATGCTAGAGATGTCTACAGATCGAAGAAATAAGGACAAAGACAACTCTTCACTTTACATTTGAGATCTTTAAGAAGTTATTGGATCATATGTTGGGTCCAATAAGAAACATGGAAAACCCAAGTAAAATTCTGGTTCGGGGAAGACCTGTTCTATACAGATTGATATATATATCAGAATGCTAGTATTTTGATAAAGAAAGATGAAATGTGTGCATGGAGAAAGTGAGAACATCTCCAAAGTTTTGTCCTATAGTTTGGATATAGAAACCCCACTATTTCTATTGGAATGCGCAATTTAATCATGGTATGAAGGTCATCAAAGGTGACATGTTGGAAGTTGAATATGCATGTCAGAAGGAAATCAGATGGGTTATGATAGGAGAAAGTAATAATTCATCAAGAAAATACAAGTGTTGATATGATCAGTCATAAAAAGGCTAAATCAAGTACCTTAAGAAGGAAGTTGGTGTTAACTATCCAAGGTTACTCAGAGAATATGACTGAAAATATAATTGGGTCATGTAGCAGTTGGATCAGAGGGATCCAACTAATAAATGGATCCTGAAAATTAATATCAACATAATATGTAGTTGCAAGTCCATGAACATCCTAAGATATTGGAAGAAGTCATGAGGTAGACATCAAGATAATGGGAATGCAGGACAACACTCCAGGAGGGAAATCAAGAATAGTAGAGGATTGTTGATGCATTCCAAAGGTATTGAATATATTTCCACAATAGCATGGAGATGTCAAAGCCAAGAAAGACTTCAAAAAGAAATGAATCTCTGTAGAGAGTTAGTAAGGAATCATGAAGAAGAAATTGGTTCTATGCATGGTTTTGAATGCAAAAGAGATGGTGCCTAAGAAGAATCCATATCAAGTGGCATAGAGCCATGAGTGACATCCCCAGAGATTGGAGGTATCACTTGAAATTATGAAATAAATTAAAAGCAGTATTAAATACTTTTAATTAATTCTATGCAGCCAGCGAAGGAAGCATGTGTGCATCCTTACAGTATGCTAGAGATTGGCTATGCAAACCAAGTTTGAGGCTAGTTGGCAAGGAGAATAGAAGAGTGCAAGAAAACTCAAATACTAAAGTACTCAGTCAGGAAAGGGCTGAAGTAATTCAGTTCGAAAAGTAGATGGATGTTGAAGATCCAAAGTCTATAAGACAACATGATTGGAATTATAATTCATCCAAGTATGAGTTGGGATAGATGGATCCAGGAAATAAATAAAAGCTTAAGGTTAATATCAACTTATCATTAGGCTAGAAAAGTAAAGGCAACCAAGAGTGATTTGGCTAGAAAGTGCTCAGGTCAGAAATAATCATGCACAGTGGTTACAGTGAGAGCATATGAAGATTCAGGAATCCGGAAGAATTGAAGACTTTTGCGATCAACAAGGAAAAAATGATACATGGAGAAAGAAGTTGTTTCAATTACTGTAGCAACAAGTATGTTATGGCTTGTTGGGATAGCCATAAAGAGAGAATGCTTGCATGTTTGCAAGTGTTGTTGATGATGTTGCTGCAAATGGAAGGAAGCAATAGAAAGATGGAATGTTGATTATAAGATTGATAAAGAGGCATGGGAGCTTCTACTGTCATCAGCTAATCAGGTAGCATCAAACTCGTTTAATGACATCTATGCAGGTAAGTATTTCTCTTTTGAAATTATGTTGCTTAATTGCCAAAAGAAAATTCAGGTAAGAATTTCCCCAGATTGAAATTTTACAATACATAGTATGGTATTGTTTAAGTGCATTAACAAGAATAAGTTACCACTGTAAAGGCTATAGGCTTGTTATAGTTATCAAATATTCTTAGCTTTTGAATGCACACAATGACATAGTAGCATGTTATGTTAATTTGGTTATGAGGTAAGGACCAAAGAAATAAAATATAAGAACTTGTTATAGGAATGATGCCAGGGAAGATAGTCATGTATGAGACCAGGACATGGTTGGATATGGCAAGGTATGGATATAGAAAGGTTGTGTACCACACAAATACACAATGAGATTCCTACCTTTAAGTAAAACTTGGAATGCAACCTTTTTTCTAACACTAATGCACACCACTGAATTATATTCTTGGTGTAGTGTTCGGGTCAAAAAAGAAGGCATCCAAATAATCGAGAAGACAATGGGAAGTGTGTGGAGAATGTGTCAAGACATTGGCCAGATTTCCAATTTATGGATGGTGAGATACATGAATTAGATAAGGATCATTTTGAAAATCAATGCAAAGGTGCATTGGATAAAGAGGCATTGAGAGTTTCACTCATACATGATAGAATTGTATACTTAAATGCATTTCCTGAATGCGTTTGGTGAGTGCATGCATATATATTATTACATGGAAATAATTATACTAACGGCTGAAGTGTTTCTAACTCATGGAATTGAAAACATTTCAAGAGTTGTTAGACATTGCAACAGGAAAGTTGCAAGTCAAGTAGTCACATGAACATTGACTACAAGAAATTTTCTGTTCAGAAAAAGGAGTAATGAGTTTACTGATATTAATGAGGAACATGTGTATGCATAGGATGATAATTCATTTTATCCAATAAATTGGTTGTAGCTGTGATTGAATTGTTAGTTATGGACAATTCTTAGAACACTTCACAAGGTTTTTGTACATATTGCAATGAGAGTATGATGTACAGGAAATACTGACATTTTGTTGGCTGAATGCAAGATAGAAGCATTGCAGGAAAAATGGTATTCAACATGGTGCTTGTTGAAATCCATAAGGAATATTGCATCCTATTATTTCAACAACAATGAAACAAATTATGAAAAATAATTTCATATTTTGGAAAAAGTTGAATTCCTTATGAAATTAATTTGATTTCTAAATGAATTCTTTTATGTTCTCTCATGATAACTGCATGTGTGTGATGTAGATGAGATAATAATGATCAAAGTTGGAATGTTGGAAAGAACAACTACTGTTGAGGATACTAAATCCTTATAATTGTAGAACCTTGGTGGGGTTCTAGTAACAGGTTAGCGTTCTCCTTGTGTGTGAAAGCCTTGGCAAGATGGATCGTTGAAGGATTATGTAGCAGTGAAGGGAAGCCTGAGCCTAGAAGGGAAAGTGAAACAAGGAGGAGGCAACTAAAGGATGTGTATGGCATGGTAGCTGTCATAAGGAGGCTGTGTCAAATGGAAGTGAACTGAATTATTTCCATAAGCAACTCTATGGAATAGAGCAATTGACTTCCAGTTGTAGTATGAATACTAGAATTGGTGCTGGAAAGTATAGCACCAGATGGATAACAAGCTTCTAATAGCTAAAGCTTGGATATTTTTAAAGAATTTGAATAGTACATGGTATATAATGCACTGAGGACAATGCATAAATAAGGGGAGGGGATTGTAACATCCCAAGACCGAGCCGCAGTTGTAATTGTGAATGTAAATATGTTTTGTAGGCTGGTGAGCCAAGTGATTATAAGCTATGAGGCTTATGTGATGATTAGGCCGAAGAACCTAGATGCTAAAGGCCAAAGAGCATGCTTTTGTATATGTAAATACTCATGTCATTCATATAAATACATTGTTGCATGTAGACTGACCACGATAAAAGAGAATGGGGGACTAAGCTCCACTAGGTAGAGTGAGAGAAGGGGCTAAGTGTCTAGGATTAGGGGTTAAGCTAGAGGACTTACCTCTAAAGGAATAATATTATATTATTATTTCCAAAAGGCTAAGGTAGGACACAATCCATGTTATGCTAAGTTCCCGGGGAAAAGGGAACGAGTGTTAAGTGGAGCTCATGCAGCTTCAGGAAGACATGTGTCAACATGAGCGCATGTAGCTTATAGCTAGGAAAGCTAGCTCATTGGGGGGTTCACCCTCCACTCTCGCGTCTCTCCACAT
>ML794066.1:472787-486023 GCA_009831015.1 Picea engelmannii
CGCATACGAAGGCGAAGGCGAGGCATGGCCGGACTCGGCTTCTGCAGAGGGTCTGCAGAGCCAAGCGAAATGACGAGAATTACCCAAGAAACCATGAAAAATGCAGAGCGCTGAATGAAACCACACCGCAAAACGGAAATGCCAAGAGGTCGCTGCATAGTGCAATACAAGGAGTCGGTCGAGGAGGAAGGAGTAAATGCTCTTGTCATCGGCTGTAAATGTTCATTAAAACCCTGGGGTGTCGGCTGCGCGGGGCACGAGCCGGGCACATGGCTCCGTGCCCCGTTGGCCACCCCCTTCCTCCGCCCTCTGCCAAGTGGCCCACGATGGCATCCCATCCGGGGATCTAAGTCTTGTTTTTTGATATTATGTCTAGTTTTGTAATGCCAGAGAATAAAGCTCTATATGTATAATTTTTTTTTAGTATTTGTGGTTCTGCTGTCCATTCACAATCCAACATGGACCTCGAGCCACTCCCAAGGAGAGTGTTCCCTAGCCAAATTTGTCTGAAGTGGAAGAGAGGGAATAATGCTTGTAGATTGAACTTAAATGCAAATCTCATAGATAGTGTGAACTTAAGCTTATATATAGAATGATGAAATAGCCTTAGGACAAAGTTATTGTGATTCATTTATATCTATATTTTATTTTGGCATTTATCTAGTTTTTTCATTTTTAAATTCATTTATATTTATATTTTATTTTGGCATTTATCTAGTTTTTTATTTTTAATGATGATGATTAAAGTCCATTGAAATAAAATTTGATTTATCTAACCATAAACCATAAGAAAGTAATCGATTGTTTATCTTTCTTTAAAATTTTATTTCTATTCCCAAAAAGCATTAAGAAAAGAGTTCCAAAATCACCATAGTTTTATTGAGTTAGAAGTTTAAGAAGGTTGGTATTCTCACATATATGTTTCATAGTGTCTAGTGGTTATTTCTTTTCCTTTAAAAATATGTGTGTTTACTTATTTTCGTTAAAAAATTTGAGAGTGACATTTTTATTTTGAATAGCACAACCTTTGTATGGGGTGCTTAATCTAGAGGTTTCAAAGTTAGAGATCACAGACCTATTTCCATTTTGTAAATTATTTGTTGTAATTTGAAGATTCAATGGTTTACTATCTTAGAATCAAACTTGTAATTTGAAGATTCAATGGTTTACCATCTCATAATCATCTCAAACTTCCTGATATTGGTTATGAGAAATGCTATTGTCCTTGCACTAAATGCATAGACTAAAAAACAAGTCTTCTCTCTTCTATATTGTTGTTGGTCAACTTGAAGATTATGAATAGTATTTTAAACACATGTATGACATGGATCCTGAGATACTATGCAAGATAATTATTTATATAAGTACAAATTTTTGGCTAATTTTTTGTGATTGTAATATATAGGATTTAATATCCACTATTTAGTGTATTAATTTTTTTTGGTAGATTTCTAGGTGATATTCTTCTACCATGATTAAATACATTACCTCACACACACTGATAATTGTTTTCTTTTATGAAATATATATGAATAAAGTGTCACACAGTTAATGCATGTCATAATGATCATATTATATATTATAGACAACACACAACTAAGTTTGAATTCCCTAAAAGCGGAATTAGTAGATATTGAACTAGAACCGAATAACAAATAAGGTGCCCCTTAAGGATCTTTGTCATATCCCCATAATTCCACATTCTGAATGATTGTTTAGGTGCAAAAACATAACACATTTTATAGATAATTATGCATAGAAGAGAAGTGAAGATGGTGTTATGAAAATGTTTGGAGATGGTTTTACATTTAGGGACAACAAGGAAATATGACCCATTTTTAATGAAGAACCTTATAATGTTAGGATTTCAGAGGAAACTAATGGTTTCAATTCATTTGGAGAGTTCATATCCATTTACTCGGTTTGGAATGTTTTTGTTATAAACAATAAAAAAAAATTCTTGTATGTAAGTAAAGAGGGAGAAGGTAACGTTGGAATTAATTGTTCTAGGTATTTACTTTTATGAATGTTCACAACATACTATATTTTTTTGTTACATATTTTGCATGTACAAGGAATTACTTTTGGTATTTTCAAATAACTAGATAAGTACCAAGTTAAAGGTATGGATGTATTTCTTGAACTTTTTATTGATGAAATTTTAAAATTATGGGTTGACATCACCATGTACGTCATCACCAAATCAATAGGTAAAAAAATTTGCATTTCCATGGAATGCTTACATGGACAATTCATGATGTGTCGAGGCTAACACATTTTCGTGATAAGCATTTTTGTGATATGTAAATTGCAATATAACCAAGTATATCATCTATTACTTCACTTATTTTTTTTAAATACTTTGGTATTCTATTAACATTACTCTATATCTTGCAGATCTTGAAACAAAGGAAAAATATGCATATTCAGTATGTGGTCCTAGAAAAATATCTAAATATTCAAAGGAGGTGTATGACAAGGAGGTGTATGACAAGTACAATCATTTCTTCCCTATGAACCATATGTATTAATCTACAAAAAAAATTATATTCCATGAGAAAGAAGGGACAAGGAAAAAACCACAAAGAATGATGCCTCAACTATGGAAAAAGGCATTTGAGAAGAATCATGGTAAACAAATCGTTTCATTTGCTTCCATATTTGTTACTAGTTCTAGTTTTTAAATGTTTTTCTTTTTTTTAAATATTTACTCTAATAAAAATTATATTTCCATTTATGTTTTCCAAAAGGTCATGAAAGTGGGATTCCATGATGTATGAAACAATACTTCGTTCAATTCAGTCGACTATGCTACTATGATCACCTACATATAGTGTTGTGATGGAACAAAATCCCATTCCCCACTTAAATTGTTTTAGTCTTAGTGTGGGGGGATGCACACTTTTCTTTTTTTCTCATGAGGGGTCTTTCTCCTAACCTTCATCCGCATGCTCGAAACTCAAAGCACTAAAGCTAGGTCCCCCCTCACTTATTGATCCAGATTTTATGAGAAAAAAGGAATGACTATAGATTATTAACATATGCTTAACACAGAATAATAGAGATACAATAAAATTGGCTTTCTATTCAATAAGGAAATAAGCTGAAACTGTAAAATGCAGTGGAAAACAATCTTGCTGGAATGGTGGCAGCTTATCTCTAAGAAGAGATGTGATGGATGTGCTCATTCGCAAGAAGATGGTTACAATGAGGCTCTAAAGGTCTTTTACAATAAATAGGAATGTCAAAAACCCTAGACATCCAAAAACCTAACCCTAGGAGATGAAGTGCCAAAAGTCATGTGGGCCCCGTTTGGGTAAGCTAGTACATCAAATTCCCGAGGTCGTAACTTTTGCATACGATCTTTGTTTTAGGCACACGATAGCCCGTTGGAAAGGTTTAACCGAGAAGAAATTTTTTTGATTGGCCTAGGTCAGTGGCTCTAGCAGTCACCTTGGCCAAAAATCCCAAAAAACGTCATTTAGAACCTCAAAATGATCCTGGAAGTTTGGAACCTGAAAAACTGCCAAGGTGGAAAACTGTTTTTCGAGCCAGTGGAATAGGTGGGTGGCCATCGATATTCACCTGGATCAATCCTCCCTCCTTAGGAAGAAATGGTCTCCATTGCATTGATTTCCCCCATCAGATGAGGAAATTTCTGTTGAATTTGGCCCCAGGTGAGCCACTTGCCTTGGTGCAGGAGTTGCCCTGCTTTGATGACTCAATAAAGATGGATCCTTTGCTGTCGAGTGCCCTTGATCTATGTGTCCACAATATGATCACTGGATGCCTATTATATGCAGTCGGTGTTGAACTCTGTTGGTGTCAGTTGTTTTACTACTTTTGAGGTGTCCAATAATGGTGGGAAATAAGGCCGAAGGAGATCCACATTGAACACTGGGTGCAGGCCAAGGAAAGGAGAAATGTTGAGCTCAAAATCATTATCCCCCATAGCCTTGGTGATGGTGTACGACCCATAACTAAGTGGGCAAAGCTTCCTATGGGGTCTTGTAAGGCGTTCTTTGTACAAGTGCAACCAAACTTTGTCGCCCACCTGAAACTTATGTGGTACCCGATGTTGATCATGGCGTTGATTGTACTTGTCATTGGAATTCTATAGGATATCTTGAACCTATTGGAAAATGTGTTCGATCCTCTCAATGAACCGGGTGGCTTTGATAGCTTTAGTTGGAGCAGGAGATGAGTTGGCCAAGGTGACCTCAAGGGGAAGTGCAACATCTATGGGACCCAATGGTTGGAATCCCAACCCCACCTGAAAGAGGTTGTGGTCGGTTGAGCTATGCAAGGCTCGGTTGTAGCTATGTTGGACATAGGGAAGACTCTCATCTTATGTGCGAGGGTGCTTCGAATTATACATGCACGGGATATGAACGATCATTATATTTACGACCTCGGTTTGGCCATCTTTATGGGGGTGGAAGGTTGTGGATTTGGTGAGCTTGGTGTCCAGCAACGACCAGAGGTTCAACTAGAATCTGCTGAGAAATCGGCTATCCCGATCTAAGACAACAGTTTGTGGGATTCTAAAATGTACCCAAACTCGTTCAAAGAAGATCTTGGCAGTGGCCTCTATTGTGATGCTCTTTTTACAGGAAACCAGAATCACCATCTTAGAAAAGCAATCAACAACCACAAAAACACAGTCATTTCCCCTCTTGGTGGACAGGAGGCCCAACACGTAGTCCATTGAGATGGATTCCCATGGTCTGTCAGGAGTAGGAAGAGGGGTGTATAGGCCTTGTTTCTTAGTGGTCGGTTTGGAAATAGCACAAGTAGTGCAGGACCTGATATACTTGCTAACCTCCTGTCGAAGTTTGGGTGAGTAGAAATGTTTATGTAGCACCACCACTGTCTTTTTGATGCCGAAGTGTCCTACCACTCAACTGTAGTGGGATTCCCAGATCAACTTCGCTCACTCTCTTGATGGAACACATATATGGCCCAGACGACACAACAACCCATCCTGAAGATGGAAATTATCGACAACTGCGTTTGCACCCAACATTTGGTAGGTGGTGGCAAAATTTGGGTTTGTCTCATAGAGTTGGGGCCATCCAAAGGTCTCATGGCCGCAAGATTCTAGCACCGTGGTGAGTGTCGCGACTGGCGGTCTGCTGAGGAAATCAGTGACACGGTTGGTGCTTCCTATTTTATACTTGATGTTGAGGTGGAATTGCTGCAAGTATGTGGACCACTTTTGATGGCGGTCATTCTGCAATTTTCCTTGTGTCTACATGAAATGAAATGGCTAATAATCTGTGTGGATGATTGTCTCCTTCCCAAGAATGTAATGTATCCACTGGTGGCATGCTTGCACAATGGAGTACAATTCTTTGTCGTAAGTAGGGTATTTACGAACAACATCTGATAGTGTCTCACTATGATAGGCCACAGGGTGGCTACGCTGAGTGAGAACGACGCCCACAACATAGTCTAAAGCATTTGTCTCGATCTCAAAGGGTTGTTGCAGGTATGGTAGTGAAAGTACTGGGGCTGAGCACAAGAGCTACTTCAAATCATCGAATGATTGTTGTTGGGACTATCCCCACACAAATTTCACCTTACCACCACCCCTGGTTATTTGGCTGAGGGCCCATGCAATATGGGAGAATCCCAACATGAACCTACAGTAGAAATTAGCAAGGCCCAAGAAGCTCTAAATCTCAGTGAGTGTGGTTGGGGCTGGCCAGTCCCGGATGACTTGGATATTGGATGGATCCACATGTATGCTATTATAATCAACGATGTAGCCTAGGTAATGGACCATGTCCATGATGAATAAGCATTTTTCCAAGTTGATTTATAGCTTGTGTTGCCGCAGGGTGTGCAGAACCTGCTGAATATGTTGCAAGTGTTCTGCCCAAGTCTTGCTGTAAATGAGAATGTTATCCATATACAACACTACAAAATTATTGGTGAATGGTCACAAAATATCATCCATCATCCTCATGAAAGTGGCTGGAGAATTTTTCAAACCAAAGGGAATGACCAACAATTCAAAAAGGCCTTCCTTTGACTTGAAGGCGGTCTTCCATACATCTATCTGTTCTATCGGGACCTGGTGGTAGCCAGACTTCAGATAAATCTTACTGAAGTATTTGGCCCCCGTGAGTTGATCAAGGAGGTCGTCGATTCGGGGAATCGGGTACTAGTTTCTGACTGTGATTTTATTCAAGGCCCGATAATCAATGCAGAGTCGCCATGTTCCATCTTTCTTTGGTACCAACATGATTGGGCTCCCGCAAGGTGATGATTTGGGATAGATGTGCCCCTTGTGGAGTAGTTCTTAGATCTATCACTTGATCTCCTCATTCTATAACAGAGAGCGACGATAGACTGGCCCATTGGGAAATGGTTCGTTGGGGGTCAGATCGATGGGGTGCTTGACCTGGCAGTGCAGAGGTACCCCGGTAGGTGAGGAGAAGATATCTGAGTATTCTTCCACAACCTTATCTACTTTCTTATGTTGTGTGGAGAGATTTTCCGCAGAGACCCTAGATGTGGTTGTGATATTTCGCTCATTCTAAGAGCGAATCACAAAGAAGACAAACTTCCTTGTCTGAGAGATGACCTTCCTGCATTGCTTGGAAGAGATCAAGGAAATAGAACTAGGTGGGACTGCCTCGAGTATCCTGTACAATTTCCTATTCAAAGTAATAGTAAGACTACGAGGCCTAGACTCATATACAACATGACGTTTCCATAAATAAGGTTGGCCCAAAAGAACATCACAAACTTCGAGAGGAGAAATATCACACAATACCTCGTCTTTGAAGGCCTTGATGTCATACGACAGTTGGCACTGTTGGTTGACGCGAAGATCGCTTCCTTGGTGGAGCCATCCAATGGTGTAGGGTTGTGGGTGTGGCATTGTCGGTAGGGCCAGCTGCTTGATGACCTCTGCTGAGATGAGGTTCTTCTGGCTACCACTATTAATGATGAAGTACAACAGGGTTCCTTTTACCCACATCTGTGAATGGAAGAGGCACTCTCCTTCTTCTAGCTCATCTAGTTCACCAAGTTGGAGCTTGGTGGTAGAAACAGTGGCACTGGGTTCCACGTCAATGATCTGTATTCCCCTTTTTGGTTCTGAATCAGAGTTAGAACCCACATCTAATTTAGAGGCTTTCACTTTGGCCACCAACGACTGACTTGAGCGGAATTCAACAGTGTTATGCCAAGGGCTCTTATGGAAGTCAAACCACTTCCTGATATCTTTCTTTTTCTTTCTCGTGTCCTTATTTGCTTGTGAATTGGATTGGTTGTCCTAGTACTATCCACCTTTTCTCTGTCCCTTGTTTTTTGGGTTGGGGCCGCCCTTTCCTGGATTTTTCTATGAGGGGTTCCTAGGCCCAAATTGCCGCGTCTTTTGTTTGAGCTTCTCCTCGATTTTGATGACATATCGGTAGGCCGCACCCAAGGATGAGATGTCCAAAAATTCCATTTCGTTTTGGATGTATCTATGCAGAGCACCACGATACTTGAGCACCAGATGTCACTTTGAATATTTGATACCCAACTTGGTGCACAAGGTATGGAAGATATTTGTGAACTCTGGCACTGCTTGGTCTCTTTCTTCCCTCAGTGTGGTCCATTTGGTATACAAGTCATCATAAATTTCGACATAGTAGTATTGTTCCTTAATAACATCCCCAAAGGATTCTCATGTGATCGTGACTGTAAATAATGAGGGTTCCTCTATTTCCTTTTTCTCACAGAAAGTTTCCCACCAATCTTTGACATGGAGAATGACTTTGAGGAGCGCAAAAGTAATCTTTTCTCTATTCGAAAAGTTATGGACAGAAAAATACCCTTCTAGTAGATTCAACCACTTGTCTACAACATATGCGTCTATCTGACCTTCAAATATAGGAATATCGAAGTTGATTTGTACCCTGAAGGGGACGACGCCTCTGCTAGAAGAAGTTGCGTTGCCTATTGGTAGCCGCCAAATGATTTGCGTGAAACTATCCATCATCTCGTTCCTCTATTGCGTGAGGGCTTCCTCAAGCAAAATTTTGAAAGGATCTCATGTCATGTCATATTTCTTTTCTCCTACCATGAGAGGTCGCCATCTATATTTAAGAAAAAATTCACAACTTAAATATATATTTCTTTCAGAGCTTCATGCTTCACCCACTGTTGGGCATTCATGGTTTACCAAAACCTATGAAAGGGTCAAATGTTCTTTTTTTGGGGATGGCATGAAACATGACGTCCAAAAATTTGTGAATGAATGTGATGTCTATCAATGTAAGAAGGGAGAAATACTCAAATCCCCTAACACACTCCAACCCCTTCCAATCCACCCTTCTATTTGGTGGGATATCTCTATGAATTTCATTGTGGGCCTACCTAGATCTGGAAACACAATATTTATCATGGTGGTGGTTGATCGTCTTTCCAAATTTCTCATTTCTATACTCTGCAACATCCCTTCACTGACTCCATAGCGGCCCAATTTTTCATGGATAATATCTTCAAACTTCATGGCATACCACAATTTATTGTCTCTGATAGGGATCCCACATTCACCAACAAGTTTTGGCAATAATTGTTCAAGCTATAGGGAACCCAATTACATCTTAGCACTGCTTATCATCCCCAAATGGATGGAAAAATTGAAATTGTCAACAAGTGTTTGGAAACCTATTTAAGGTGTTTTGCATCAGATTGCCAACATTGGTGGGCTCAGTGGTTACCACTAGTTGAATGGTGGTAGAACACATCTTACCATACAACCACTCGCATGAATCCTTTCAAAGGAATATATGAAAAAAAACACCATTATTTCTCTCATATATTCCAGGTGTCTCTAAGGTTCAATAGGTTGAAAAAAATATTACTGTACATGAGGCCATTCACCGTACCTTGAAAGACAATTTGGTGTTGGCTCAAAATCGCATGAAGCAGCAAGCAGATCAATGTCGTTCTGTGTCATATAGTTGGCTTAGGTTGATGGAAAGTTGGTATGGATTGTTGGTTTTCATTTATTTCAGCCATTGGAGAGTGATATTGTAGATTGATGTCAACCCTTATTGATTGAAGTCAACCCTTGGAGAAAGTCTGATAGTGAATTCCGGTAGCACAAAGGTTTGGGTAATGGGCCCAAGGTTGTTTCATGTATAATGGTATGATTTTTAATATATATTAATATAATACTATTCTAGATATATATTACATGTCATTCCATTTCCGGTGGTATGTGGAACGTCACATAACTCCTCAAGGTTAGAGAGTTATGGCCATGAGAAGTTGGAGAACTCAGGTTTGGGTAATGGACCCATGTTTGTTTGATAGATAAAGGTATGAGTTTTGATATATTTTCAGAAAATACTATTCTATATGGATAGTACATGTCATTCCATTTCCAGTGGTATGTGGAATGTCGCATAACTCCTCACGGTTAGAGAGTTATGGCCATGTGAAGTTGGAGAACTCTCATGAGTCATCTAGAAGCCCCAAAAGGTCAAAGTAATCAAAGTGGTTTAAGAGATTTTAGAAGGTAAATAATAAAGTGAAGTGATGAGTGTACTATAATTCAAAGTGAATACAAAATAAATTGTTTAAATAATAAAGTTAATGGAGAAATTAAAAGTGGGTTAACCATAAAATAAGGAAAGTGGGTTAAGATGGTTAAAAGGTAACCCCTTGAGGAAGCTACATGAAAGTATAAATAGGAGGCAAGGCTTTCTCATTTTAATAACACTTGAGAATATTGAATATATATAGGTGATTGAGGTAACCAAAGGATATATAATCCAAATTTCATAGGGAAGGTGAAGTAAAGAAGGCCGAAATTCAAGGGAGGATAAATTATTTTGATGATGCTTTCTAAGGTATGTTATTTACATGCCATCTCACCATTTTCACAATAACTTTTTTTATAGAATGATTTAGACTGTGAAATTGGGAGGTTGTTGAGGAAACATATCCAAGTATTTTTGGTACAAATTTCAGCTTGTGGGTCGTTTCAGTTTTGGAGTTACACTCCATGGAAAAGAGGGTTTGTGGCTAGTCCTGAAACTAGTCTAAAACATGTGTTTTGGGTAAAAATGTCATAACTTATTCATAATAGAATCAAATTTAGTAATACAAAATGTGTTTATTAGAGTATACTCTATAGTATTCTGTGTATGATATTCATATCTATACAACAAATATTCCGTGCGGGGCACGGTCTACAAGTTCTCTCTCTAGAATAAGCCAGAATTCAACAAGGTATGCCATTTTTTCTATAACTCCTTTTCTAAGAGGTTCCAAGTAGTGAAATCTGGAGGAATTGCATAAAATAAACTACAGAACATTGTGTACCATTTTTCAATATTTATTCATTATAGGTACATAGTTATGATTATTGGAAGTTATGGTTATTGACTAATCCAAAACTAGTCATATGAAACTAAAGTAAAGTTTGATGAAAATGCTAGTCTCTTGTTGTTAAAGTTAAGGAAGGTTTGAAGGTATGTGATCATATACACCAGGTCTATTACAGAGTTACAAATCAGATTTGGATGATGAAATTGATGAGGGATTTTGGTTGAGGTACATGTTGGGTGCATGGTTGAGACAAGTAGTTGATGAGTTGGCACACACATGAGGTGTATAGTTGATGATGTTGGTGCATATTGATGGGTCATAGTTGATGAGTAAATGATACATGATTGGTACATACTTGGTACATGGTTGGAGGCACTTGTTAGTAGTATTGTTGACACATGGTTTATGGATGATGTAGCATACTTGTCTTGGTATATTATTAGAAACACATATTGATCTTGGTGATGATTATGAGTTGTTGTATTATTCTTGGTCGATGCACATATTTGAGAGTTGTCTTAGTAAGTAGATATGATTTGGTTGATAAGATTGATGAGACAGGTTGTTGTGATAGGTTGTTTGGACATGTTGTTGTGAAAGGTTATTTGTACAGGTTTGGAGCATGGTTGATGCACTTGTTCATGGTACAGGTTGAGGTACAGGTTGGTGCATGGTTGATGCACTTGTGTATGGTATAGTTTGATTACAAGTTGTTTGGTACAAGTTGGTGCATGGTTGATGCACTTGTTTATGTTACAGGTTGATGCATGGTTTAGGTTATTGGTACATGTTGTTTGGTGTAGGTTGATTGGTACAGGTTTACAACAATATATCTCACAGTGATAGTGTAACAGTGGTTCCATCATTCTACTTATACGTTGGGGCGGTTGGATGGGGAAAAGAAAGGTGGTTGTAGCCGAAGAACATAGGGGGTTGTAGCCTCCTTCTAGTTGTAGCCATAGAATTGGGGAGTTGGAGCTTCCCTCAAGTTCTAGCCTGAGAAACTAGGGGGTTGGAGCCTCCTTCCAGTTGCGGCTGGAAAACAAAGGAAGTCGGTGCTTCTAATGAATGTAATTCTTAAAGACATATAAGAAAAAATATTATGTGGTTTTCTCCCACTTTGGGTTTCCACCTAAAGAGCTTGTGTATTGTGTATGTGTGTGATTATTCATTTTTTATTTACTCTGCAACTATTGGATGATAATGATACCTTGATATAACACTTGCATTTTATGGTGAAAAAGAATTAAATTTATCTATTACTGATTCACCCCCCCCTCTCAGTAATCCAACAATTGGTATCAGAGATGGTTCCTTCAGGAAACAATTTAACCACTAGAAGGAGATCATGGATTATTCTAAGAATGGAGTACCAATCTTTAATGGTAAGAATGGTTTTAAGTATGAGATGTGGAGCAGAAGGATGAAAGTATTTTTATAGGCACAGGGACTTTATACTTGGCTATCAATTGTTATAGGATATGATAGTTCAAAAAGGGAAAAGACTGTAGCCAAGAAGGAATTGAACAAGAATAAGAAAATAACAATGGATTTCATCTCAAAAGGATTACCTAATCCGGTAAGAGAAAAGGTTGGTAAATGTTCATCAACCAAAGAAATTTGGGACAAGTTACATGAAATATATTCTTCACCCATCGTGGATTCAAAAAATGCCAAACAAGATGCAGATACAAATCAAGAAGAATTATGTTCACCATGTCAAAGAGATTCAGAAGATGAAGAGTACATAATCACCAGATAATTGATTAGTGCTTTAGATGAACTAAGAGAAGAAAACAAGTCACTCAAGAAAGAATTTATGAAACAAAAGGAAAGTGTTCACATTTTTGAAGAAGCCCAACAGGTCATCAAGAACTTAAGAACTCAGCTAGAAGAAGCTAGAAATATCGAAGAAAATCTTGAATATCAAAAGAAGTATTTGGAAGCCAACATAGAAGCACAGAAGGAAGAAGAAGAAATGGGAGAGAAGATATTGAAAGATCATATTAAAGAAATAAATAGCGATCTAAACCTTATTGAGACAAAGTTTGGTCAAGAGGAGAAAAGACTTGAAGAAGAAATAATCACTTTAAAAATTCAACTTGAAGAAGTGAAAATAACAAAATAAGTCATCAAGCTCTCAAATAGTTTCAACATGTCACCATGACATCCACTACCTAGTAATGCATCTATACCTCATCATGTGCACCCATGTGACTTAACAACCAATGCATCCAAGGCCTATGGATATCTCTCAAATAGCTACAACATGTCCCGAGTACATCCAATACCCCACAATGCATATGTACCTTGTCACGTGCACCCCTGTGACTTCACAACCAATGTATCCAAGGCCTATGGGTAGATGTCAAATAGCTACATGTCCCCATGACATCCACTACCCCTCAATGCACATGTACCCCATCACTCTCTCTAAATAGGGACCACACCAAGCTATCTCTCTTATTTTCTTGGGCCCTCATGTGAGGGAGTTACGTCTAGTCCTGCTATGATACCATGTTAAATTTTTCATAGGAGATGATATTGTATCTGTATATATTATTACAATGATGAGTGTTCCATATATATAGAACATATGGTGACCATTCATGAAAGGATGTGTCCCTTGGATAATAAATAACTACATATTTATTATATATATTTATACTTTGTATTATAGATATCATGTCATATGTGTGTGTGTGTGTGCGCGTGTGTGGAAGAATGTCTTCTCAATATTTTCAAAACATCAAAAAGATGCAAGAGGTTAAGAGATAAGGGGGGTAGAGAGGGATTATTTGAGAGTGTTAGAGGGTGGGAGAGGGAGAACAAGAGGCTGGGTAGAGAGAGAGAGAGTGAGGAAGGGGAGAGAGAGAGTGAAGGGGAGTAAGGAGG
>ML794066.1:515389-527247 GCA_009831015.1 Picea engelmannii
TACTCAGATTGAAAAAGACATACTTAGTCTTAAGGATTCTTCTAGCAATGAAACTGAGACTGTTTCTTCTTCCAAAAAGAAGATTGAAATTCTCCCCAGACCTACACAAAACAAAACACAACCCGAAAACTCTGATTTGGAAATTTTAACCAAAGTTGTACAAAAATTATCTAATCAAGTTATAGATTTAAAAAGGTCGATTGAAGAAGCCTCTTCGAGTAAAGGACCCTACAAACCTCCTTTCCGAAAGCCTTTTCCCACCAACCGACCGAATCCAAACCCTGAAGGCTTGAACCTAGACAGTTTGCAATGTGCTCTCCATACAATTCTAGGAGCCCAAGATGACTTGATCCCTCCCGAAATCCATCAAGAGGAGGTCGAGCAGGAAACAACTCAAGAAGAAGAGTCTTCTCCGAACATCTTTGGACATTTCTCGGATAGTATCTTTCAAGCCAACTTCGAGACTGTTCACCCTTACAACACTAGGAGTAAGACAGCAAATAAACCTCCTGTTGAAAACACTACAACTTTACCTCCAAAGCCATCTAAATCAGTAGAAATTAAACAAAGTAATGCTGGCCCTAAATTAGATTATGATGTTGTTGAAGATCTTAAAAAATTAAGGGCTAACATTTCTATTTACGAGTTGTTGAAATTTCCATTTTTGTTACAGAAGATGTTGCAAAATATTTTGGACAATGGCAAGAATGGTAATTCAAATGGTAATAAGGTTGTGCAAAGCAAAGCTCCACAGAAGATTTCCACAAAAAATAATCCTGATCCTCAAGATAAAGGAAGCCTTCCTGTACCAAATGTAAATAATGTAAATAGTGTAAATAATAATGTAAATAACGTGAATAATGTAGATAAAGTAACATTAGAAAATGCAAGTACAAAATCACAAGCTACAACTCTAAATACTCGCAAAAATGTACCTCCTTTTCTTTTAAATTTCGAAATCTTCAACAGAAATGTGCATAATTGTATGGTTGACTCAGGAGCATCGTCAAATGTGATGCCTTGGTCAGTCTGCCAAAAGATTAGCGCCGAAGTAGAACCATCTTCTTTGAAAATCATACAACTTGATCGAACAAATGTTAAAGTCATAGGCGAACTGAAAAATGTATTGATTAGATTATCGTCTAACCCAAAGGTTCATCAGGTCATTGATATAATTGTGGTGGATATTCCAGAAGTGTATGGTATGTTTTTTAGGAGGGACTGGTCGGAGCAGCTACATGGTTACTTCGCAACGGACTGGTCTCCCTTATGGCTGCCAGAAAATGGTAAGCCCAACAAGATCAGGGTGAATCATGAGAATTACCTCAAGTTCACGGTAACAGACTTGAACGACCCCAATGAACCATATACACCTCCGGCTGATTCACCTGAAATCCAAGGGATGGACACCTTCTTCGGAAATTTCATGGCTGAAGCTTCACCTATCAACAATCCGCAACAGCAACCCGAGATCATAGCATGTACGCAACCAACAATTTCTATCCAACAGTCCTGTGAGCCCGATGGAAATCAAATTTGGTCTTTATATTTCGACGGTTCCAAGTCTAAAGAAGGAGCTGGTGCAGGCTGCATCATTATCGATCCGGCAGGTAACAAAACATTATTGTCTTGTAGATTAGAATTTGAATGCACTAACAATATTGCAGAATATGAGGCTTTGCTGCAAGGTCTCAGAAAAGCCTTAGACATGCACATTCAAAATCTAATTGTATTCGACGACTCTGAGATAGTGGTCAGGCAGGTAAGAGATTCTATACACTGTCTTTCACCGCATCTAAAATGTTACCAGTCTTAGGTATGGAGTTTAATGAACAAATTTTCTGCTTTTAATATAAATTCCATTCCTAGATTAAACAATGTTGAAGCAGATTTACTAGCTAATGTTGCCTCTAAACTTCTTCCTGCAGAAGATTTATCCCCAAACGCATTCTTCGTGGAGCTATTGTTTCGACCATCTGTCCCTAACAATATCACAAACTGGAGAGTATTCGATGATGATCAGTAGATCATTAACTTTCTGCACATGGAAGAAACCTTTCAAGGCGTTGTGATAGATGAACAAACACACGACGACAATTTGCACGACTTTATGGTAATACCTAATCCGAAATCTCCTGAAGCTCTATCGGACATGGTAAATTTCATACCCAAATCTGTTGTTAGACTAGAAAAGTTTTATGATTTTGAAGATAAATTTAAAAAGACGGTCAATTGTAAAACCAACAGTTCCTCATTGTCTTATGAAAAAGTCAATTTAGGAACTACTGAAAATCCTCAGTGTATCAACTTAGGCTTGGGATGTTCCAAACAAGAAAAAGCCGCTTTTGTTAAATTATTTAAAGAATTCAAGGATGTCTTTGCATGGACTTACGATGATCTTAAAACAGTCGATCCTAATATTATACAGCATGTCATCCCAATGAAGCCCCAAACCTTACCCTTCCAATAGAAACTGAGGAAAATGCATCCTAAACTAGAACCGACCGTACAAAAAGAATTGAATAAAATCCTAGGTGCTAAAATAATTTTTCCTGTTAGACACACTCAATGGGTATCCAACCTCGTCCCAGTGCGGAAGAAAAATGGAGAAATTCGACTTTGTGTCGATTTTCGAAACCTCAACAAAGCGTCTGATAAAGATAATTATCATGTCCCTCCCATGGAATAGATTCTTCAACAAGTATCTGGTTCTGAGAGGCTATCCTTACTAGATGGTGCTCAGGATACAATCAAGTCTTGATGTCTCCGTCAGACCAATTAAAAACTACCTTCCATACCCCGTGGGGCACTTATGCTTATCGCAAAATGCCCTTTGAATTGATTAATGCTGGTGCTACCTTTCAGAGAGAAATGGAAATTTCTTTTAGAGGCTTAATCAATCATTCCGTAGTAGTCTACTTGGATGATGTGACCATTTATTCTAAAAACAAAGACGATCATCTAGCTCACTTACGAGCCATTCTGCTACGATGTCGTAAATATGGCATCTCTTTGAATCCCAAGAAGTCCATCTTTGCAGTAGAACAGGGTAAATTACTAGGATTCATTGTGTCTAGTGATGGAATGATTATTGACCCCGAGAGGACCCAAGTCATCACTAAACTTCCCCCACCTACCTCCAAAAAATCCATGCAGTCTTTCCTAGGCCAGATTAGTTTCGTGAGAAGATTTGTCCCCAGCTTCTTTGAAATGGTCAGGCCCCTCCAAAACTTGATTAAGAAAGACACCCAATATCACTGGGGACCCACAGAAAACCAAGATTTCAACGCTATAAAGAAGGCCATAATAGACGCTCCGTCTCTCATGAGACCTGATTTCTCTCAAGACTTTACACTCTATAATTTTGCCTCTGATCGTTCCTATGCCGCAGTCCTAACTCAGAAGAACCCCGAGAACAACGAAGTACCCATCGCCTTTATGAGCTCTGCTTTCAAAGGTGCGGAACTTAACTACCCAGCAGTTGATCAGCAAGCCTATGCTGTCTTCAAGGAAGTTAAGCATTTCCGATCTTATCTCCTAAAGTCAAGGACGAAGGTCATTGTCCCTTACCCTGCTGTAAGGAACTTGTTAGTGCAAAAAGAGTTAGGAGAGAAAAGAGCCAACTGGGTCACCTCCTTGTAGAAGTATGATTTAGAAATCACCCCAGCACAGATCGTGAGGGGCCAAGGGTTGTGTCAGTTGGTTGTTGATTCAGAAATTGAACAACACAAAGATAGTGATACGTCAAACCTAGAACAATGCGATCAAAGTTTGATTTGTTGCACACAAAACCTAGTAAGTTCTTGGTACGACGATATTAGACACTGCCTTCAACATGGATCAACACCCCGTCACCTTGACCCAGCCAAAAGAAGAGCGTTGAGACTAAAGTCCGCCTCCTTTCATCTAGTTAACGGTATACTGTTTCGTCAGAATTTTGATGGCGTACTGATGCGTTGTCTTGAGAAGGACGAAGCAGAGAAAGTCCTGCTTGAGTTGCATGTAGGAGAAGCTGGTGGTCACTTCGGTGGCGATACCACTGCTCATAAGGTTTTAAGAGCCGGTTACTACTGGCCCACGCTTTTTAGGGATGCCCACGCCTTGTGCCGTAAATGTATCATTTGTCAGAAAGCGTCAGGGCGATTGCAAAAACCAGCCTTCCCCTTGCAACCCGTTTCAGTCGATTCTCCTTTCCAGCAATGGGGCCTTGATATCATTGGTCCTATTAACCCTCCATCCTCACAACAACACAAATATATTGTGACAGCCACTGATTATTTTACTCGATGGTCTGAAGCCACCGTGCTAAGAACTGTTAACACAAGTCAGGTGATCACTTTTCTAAACTCGAATATCATCACCTGTTTTGGTATCCCTGATTGTCTAGTCTTTGATAATGCTTCATACTTTTCCTCTCTTGAAATGAGTGAGTTCACCTTAGAAAAGGGAATAAAGATGAAGTATTCTGCTAGTTATTACCCTTAGGGCAATGGCCTAGCAAAATCAACAAACAAGAACTTGATCAAGATTATCAAGAGAACCGTGGCTGAAAATCACAAGAACTGCCACAACGCACTGCTGAATGCACTGTGGGCTAATAGGGTAACACCCAAAGCCGCTATAGGTAATTCCCCCTTTTTTCTCATTTATGGCAGAGAAACCATTCTGCCACCTCACATTCTTCTTCCTTCACTCCAATTGTCATAAAAAGTTCAAGAAGAAGATTGTCCCCCTTTAGAAAGCCGTATTAATTCTTTGATGAAGTTAGAAGAAGTAAGAACCCAAGCTAAGCGTAAATTAGATCAACATCAACAACTGATAAAAAGTTGGTTCAATTCTAGTTCTGCTTCTGATAGGAATTTTGAAGTAGGCGATCTCGTCTTAAAGTGGGACAAACCACACGAAGGGAAGGGTGAACACACTAAATTTCAAAATTTGTGGCTTGGGCCATTTTTGATTGCTGAAAAGTTGGGTCCTAGTTCCTTTCGTTTACAGAATCTTGAAGGGCAGCTTGACACCTACCCGGTGAATGGCCAAGCCCTAAAAAGATATTTTTCATGATTACTACCATTGTATATTATGTAAATATTTCTTTTTGTTTTTATTTTGCCTTTGTTTTCATTTTTGGTTTTGATTTGATTGATCAGTTTTTCATATTTTTTGGAACATATGCATGTATATGCACTGAGCCATTCAGACAAAGACCATAAGGAAAATCTCTTCGCTGAAATAACTTCTGAAAAATTGCATGAACATCAGTGATTTATTTCTAAAAATGATATTTATGTTGGAAAATTTTGTTGTTTGAAAGAAGTTTACTAATTTCAATCTCTGAGTGAAGTTTGTCATGATCATATTTATCTTTTCACACTGTCCCTTTTCCATAAAGGAATGACTCAAAAGGATGTCTCCCCGTCATAGAAAGTTGTTTTAGAAATAAAACATTTCTGGAGCTGAATAAAGGACAGTACTAAAAAAATTCTGATGAGGTCTGAAAAAATATGATAAAATATCAAGATTTTTCAGCGTCACCCCGCTCAGTTATCCACAAAAGAAAAACAAAATAAAAATATTAATAAGAGCTATGGGAAGTGATTGTAAACTCGTCGGGATACTGAACATGTTCGTTGGTAGCGGGTAAATGCAAGCATGGCGCCAAGACAACTTCGTCGGGGTACTGAACAGGCCCGCTGACAGCGAAGCAATGTCGGGTACATGAAAATCTATAAAAAATTATAAGAAACCTCTTTGAAAAGTCCTTTACTCTGATCTAGAACTTCTTGACAGGATACAGACGTCCGAGTGGGTTAAATGGCAACCCTGTCGAGGCTATGGACGCTTGCTGGAAGTAGTGGCCATGCCAACAATATTGAAGATTCTATCATAAAAATCATGACTTGTTGATCTTAAGACTGTTATTGGTTTGCATCTTTAAAACATCGCTGGAAAAGATGGTAGATGATGATGTTTGTACGATTTTCTGGTTGTTGTTTTTTGAGTTGAAATTTTCTTTGTCGTCCTAATCTGAATTTGTTTCTTTCGACAGAGATAACTGCTTCTCCCAGTGTGTCTCCATTGTTGGCAGCCAATTCAATTTTTTCAATTGCCCTAAAAGCTGCCTACACCTATGCCTCTTGAACTTCAAATTTCTGTAGCATTTTGCAAAAAGACGATATTTTCATTTCATACGACATTTGCAAATTGGTTTCGATCAGTTTTCACGACTAAAAACATGAAAACTCCTCCATCATTATTTGGACTGTCATGATCTTCTCATTGATATTCTGAAAGGCGCTTACCTTTGGTTTTCTATTAAGTGGCTGGAATGATTTTCAAACTATATCCATTTACCTACTTTTACTTTGATTGCACAACTTGATTTTATTTAATTTAATTGATGAGGCATTGAGCATGTTAATCTATGAATTATACTTGATTATATAGGGGTCATGGTTAATCTTGTTTTATGTGATCTGATCCTGACTATTATAAATCTCTTGGCTTATCGATTTTATGAAATCTCTTGACATAATGTTTTATAAACTTGGATTATATATTATGCGACAAGCGCATGGTCAATATATGAGTTTCGATTTCATGTTGAATGGCAATGGTTTGAAGTTATGAAAGCGCACATTGGATAAACTTTTGTTTTCAATTTAATGGTTTGAATTATTACATTGGCGCGTATTAACTTTGGGTTTGATTCTATATTGAATGTTCGTGGTTTCAAACGATACAATGGTGCCTTGGTATCACTATCCACTATTTAGCCGGTTAATGTGGTTTGAGTGATGTCATAATTAATGGAACAACGTTGTACTCGACCATTAATTGTTTTGCATGGCGGTGAACTAACCCACCACCTTCGCACGTGCATATTGATTTGCATCCTCTTTGAGTGCTTGCAGCTGTTAGCCCTATCGATTATGCTCCTGTGTGTTTAATCCAAACCCTATCATGATGCCCGCGCCATGGCTCCAGTCGTAAGGGCTGAGCCCAATGGTAACCAGGCATTGTTGATGTTCGATGGTGCTTACAACGACCTGGAGGAATTTGGATGGCTCTCGTTCATACGAAGGTTTGATGGATATAACCCCGGTGTGGCTCGGCAATTTGAGTTAACTTTCGATGGCTGTCGAGCCAAGGTTGGGGATGTGCAGTTAGAAATTGACGAGCAATTTCTCAGTTTAGCTATCGGTCTGCCTGCAACTGGTCAGAAGTGGTCGAAAAATTGCAAAGTGGAAGATGTCCCGTGGAAATTACTCTTCCAGTCACGAAAGGTGAATTCTTGTGACAAGGGTTTGCCCGCAAATATGTTGAAGCAACGCTGGCATGACTTGTTGATGGTAACCAAGCAGTTCATCACCTGCGAGGGACGGTATGGTTTCATTTTCTTTTACCACCTTCGACTACTTATGATTTTCATGGGCTATGAACTTAATATGCCTCACTATTTGCATAGGAGTTTGTTTAAAATGTCTAAAAGGTATAAACGAAACCAGGCCGACAGCAGCCTGTTTCACTTTGGGTTAATTAAAATGCTTGTGGTATATCACTTAGGGTTGCACCAAGACTGTTGGGAGGATTTTCTTAAACGTAATGATTTTGATGGCTCAAACCCACCACAGGTTGACAAACCGGTGGTAAGCGAGAGCAATTCGGTACCCCCTGTGCCTTATAGTGCTCTGCTACCCAAACCCCTACCCGATTCACCTATTGACCTACCGAATTCTATCACAACAGATGTGGAAACTGCTAAACCCGTGGCTAAAAGGCCTAAAGCCAAACCCAATACCAATTCTAAAGGCAAGAAAAACGCCCGGTTAATCTCTCGCATGGCAAGAAACAAACCCAAAATTCCTATTAACCCTGACCCTATCATGGTCAGTGAAGACTCTGACTCAGAGATTGAACGTTACCTCGCAAGTGAGTATCCCTATTCTGAAGGTCTATGTGACAAACCCTCATACGATTTCGTGAAAAATCTACCACCGTGCTTACAAAATGATCCTAATTATCCAGGCATCAAAATGCCTTGTGAAACCCCTGGTGACTCGTCTAAACCCCCTCCTGCTCCAACAGAAACAACTTCTCCACCTTGTGATCAGTGTGGCTCATGGTTGGAAAGGTATTACCTCGATGTGCCAATGCTGCAGTCCAGAATTCATGCTCTAGAGGATCAAGTTGCAAGGCTCACCAGCCAGAAGGCAAAGATGCCATCCACTGATAAAAAACAACGAACAACAGGTTCGATTTTGTTTAAGAATGTGGAGTCTGCTACAGCGGTTGTGAACTCAAAGCTGGCATAGTCCGAACAGTCGCACTGGTATGATTATCACCTGTTTATATGATGAACTCACAGCTCTGTGTATAGCGTCGATTTGAAATTATTTAATAAGCATGCATTGTTGTATATAAGTTTGTTTTGATTAATCGAATTCCCGAATTAGCTTTGATTGGATTTGGTTTTGGTTCGATTAATCGTAGGATAGATTTGATTGTTTTAATTTAGTTTGAATTGAATACTCTGTCAATTATTGAAGTTGTTTCTAAACATAGGCTGTTTCGGTTATCTAAATTGCAAACACAGTCAATATTTTGATTCGAATTGGTGATATTCTAGATGATATGGTTGGCAATTATAGTTAATTGTTGTGATTTTATATCTTATGACCAATTTGAAGACCATCCTGTTAAGATGTAACCAAGTTGCGAATGGATTCAAGTCGTAACTGTTGTATCCAACTATTCGATTCACATTATATTGTTTGACCGTGTTCTCAGCTCGGTTCATATTGCAACAAATATATTGTTTAAATTTGATTTGATGGATGTAAATGATCATGCCCAGGATTACGATGTGTTTCTATTTTTGACCCAGTCACAATTTGATTTGATTGTTGCTCAGTTTTGATGGCTACGATCATTATGTGATTCTGTCTAATTGATTATGTAAACGATCAACGATTCAGATCTATGGTGAAGTTTGATGCTGTTTTGAATGTTTGGCAATAATCATAACAACCTTTCCTTATTGGCATTTGATCAAAATGATATGAATCTTATATAGCAGTAACAAATCAATTTCAATTATGTTCAATTATGATTGTATCGATTATGATTGTGTTCAATTGAATCGTATCGTATATGATTCAACATTGATTTTATTTGATATGAAACAGTCCTGTTATGATTGGACCATATTTTATGGCAATTAAAAACAAAGCATTCTTACCCTGTTTCGTTTGTATCATTTTTGGATTTGGTTAAATGTGAATTATAGTAATACATTTTTGAATATTTATTAAAAGAAAATTAAATTGGATTTGATTTCTTTTAAGATTTTATTTTAAGATTTTATTTGATTGCTATTTGGTCCTGTGTGCTATTTTAAACTAGCTACAGAATCAGATGATTCTGTAGCTAAGTTTGTAGGATAATTTTTTTATTGTTTTATTGATGAAATGTCTTTCTAATTGGTTATTTTTGGTCTATTGCAGATCAATTCGAAATGGCAGTGGCTTTGATGAGCAGTTAGGGGATATTTCAAAGATTTCACTTGCAGTTTGATTTCCTAGTTTAGTTGATTTTGGGATATTTCCCAGATTATGTAAAACTGTTTGATATTATCCACAGGGAAGTTTTACCCTGTGGAGAGACTTATATAAACTTATTATTTTTGTAATAATGTTCATCCTCAGTTGTGGGAGAACAAAGATATGGAGTTATAATACAGACTGAAGCAGAATTTGGTGTTTTGTCACAGCTTTAGCTTCTCAATATATCAATATTTTGTTTCATGTTGTGTATATCAGTTTGTATATGTTTAATGACTACTTTAGATATCTTAATCATGTGCAAATGATATAATGTTAATCACTGTTATTCACATCTGGTTTCTTCTAAGTGTATAAAAGACATAACAATTGTTTAGTTCAGTTTATGAATGACAGGTTTATCTTCTTCATAAGTTGAATTATAAAATATAAGTTTTTTGCATAACAGGTTTCCCTTATTGCAGGAATTTATAATCATAAGATTGTTATGATTTTCTTTTATGTCTTGTTTGTCCTGTAAAATAATTCAAGGAGCAGCACAGCCGATCGTTTACGAGAAGCTTATGGACTAATTGGTGTGATTTTTCCTCCTCCGACCAGCTCAGAAGTCATCATACACAGGGCAGATTTGGAGTTTTTCCAGGTCAGCTAGTCTTTTGTTTACCATTTTTATTAAGTAGTTTAATTAAGATATAAGTTTAATTAGATTTATATTAGATCGTTTAATTTCAGTAATTTTTATTTCTTATTCATAAAAGATAAAAAATCAAAAAAGATTCTTGGCTGTCTTAGGACAGAAAACACATGAGTTTTGCAGGTTTTAATTAAATCTGCAGGCTGTTTATAGTGTACATTTGTGAATAAGGAATATTGCAGCTGCTAATTAGATAGCTGATTTGAGTTATTATAATAGTAATTAGTAGATAGTATATATAGTAGTTTATAATTAGTTTTAGTTTATTTAGTAATTTGTTTTAATTAGGTTAGTGTATTAGTTAGTTTTGTTTATTTTACGTAGTTAGTTTAGTTTATTGTATTTAGTTTAGTTAATTTGTTTTATTAGTTTTAGTTAGTTTAATTAGTTTTATTAGTTTTTTGTTAGTTTAGTTTGTTTTATTTGTTTTAGTTAGATTAGTTAGTTAGATTAGTTTTCTCTTTGGTTTTCTTAGGATCTTAGAGCCGCCAACAGAGCCGTTAAACCCGTCAGGGTGGTTCATTCCAAACGGATTGGGTTATTTAGACAACCCCGGACCGGTTCCACTCTCTCAATTGGCGGACGGACAGTTTCGCCCGTCAACAAGCCTCTAACTTCAGAGCATGGAAGAGAAGGATTGACCTCATCCTTGCTAGGAATAAAGTGTTGGATATTGTGAAAGGAAAGATTGTGAAGCCAGAGTTTAAAGAAGGAGAAGAGAAGGAACCGCATAGTGTTGCAGCTATGGAGAAGTTCAAAGACGTTGACATCAATGCCATGAGTATCATAGTGGATTCCATAAAAGACCACTTGATACCCTACATCTCCCATCTTGACTCATCGAAGAGGATGTACGATGCTCTAACAAATCTCTTCTCAATCAGAAACATTGGACAAGTTATGAGTCTGAAGAATGAGCTCTGTGACATGAAGATGAATGATGACGACAACATAACATCATACTTTGTAAGGATCTCCAAGCTAAGAGATCAACTACAAGCTATTGAAGAGATCACTTCAGAAAAGGAATTGGTGAACATAGTCCTCAATGGTCTTCCCAAGACATGGGATGCATTTGCCGCAAGCATGAACACAAGGAAGGAGTACCCTACATTTGAAGAACTTTGGACTTTCTGTGCTCAAGAAGAATCAAGGATCAATGCAAAAGAGAAACCTCAAAAGAAGTACGATGATCAAGCCTTCACAACAAGATTCAAGAACTTCATAAACAAAAAGAAGTTCGGTTTAAGGAGGAAGCCAAATCAAGAGAAAGACATTTCAGAAATACAATGCTTCAACTGTCAGAAGTACGGTCACTACAGAAATCAGTGTCCCGAGCTAAAGAAAAGGAAGAAGAAACACGAAGCATCGATTGCTGAAAAAAAGGAACCGACAAAGAAGACTAAACAGGATGGAAGAGATTTCTTCTACTAAAAGGTAACAACACTCTTGTTACTTTCTTATCTTGCTTGCATCGTCTTTGTACATATCTTGTATATCTATCTCTTGAAAGATAATGTGTTCCAAGAAGAACTATACCTATGGAAGAACAATAAGATAAGAATGAATATCACTAGATATTACACATGAAAGAATGAAATATA
>ML794066.1:527347-558421 GCA_009831015.1 Picea engelmannii
GACAAATCTGGCTGAGAAGAAGAGAAGGGTCCTCCAGGACCATGCTCAGGTCGCTCCTGCTCTCGGTACTCCATGTCTAGGACCATGTGGGCCTCGAGACATGATCTCCTAGTTATCCCTAGATATCGGGGATAACAGGCCTAAGACCTAAAACCCAGGCGCTATCGTATAGAGTCCAGACTAAGTACAGGTGTGTCAAAGATTTTGGCGGCCAATATCCAGTCTGCTATGAAGCATTGAATGCTGTTGTAGGTGGTTCAGATCTGATTTGTAGATCTAAATTGCTTTTGGATCTGACAGCTTATATTCCACCTTCACCAGTATTTAATGATGGATATTGCTGGCAAAGATTTTGATGGGTTACTTGACCATCTAAAAGTCAAAACTTTAAACTATTTTTGTGCCTGTAGATTCAGGGCTAGCAATATCCAGCCTACAGTGCTGCTTCTAGTGGATTATAAGTTGTTGGATATGGATTGCTTTTATATTAGACGACCTATAATTCACCAGCTTCAACATTCAATGCTTGATTGCAGGTTGGATATTGGCAGCCTTAGCTTCAGGCTTGTAAAAAGTAAGCCTGGAATTGGACGTTCCATATGGCTTATTTTAACTTTTAAAACTTATTGGAGAGCTAGCTTTAAATGTAGAATGATGGAATTTGATGTTTCACATGGCTTATTTTAATTTTCAAAACTTATTAACTAGCTTTAAATATAAATGATGAATGTAGTATAAATGTTTTATGTTTTTTATTTTTATTTTTTTAATCAATTTTATAAAATTTAGTTAGAAATTGTTGAAATTGTAAATTTGAATTATTAAGTATATAAAATCTGAATATTTTAAAGTGCTAAATAAAAAAAATGAAATTTCAACAACAATTATATAGCAAGATTTATAATAAATTTTTGGTGATGATTATCCAAAAAAAATTCCAAAAAAATAAAACATTTAAACTTAGCTATGATTAATAAAGGGTATTTAATAATGAAATCTAAATGACTTTAAATCTCAGTGTAAACGTATACATATCATTGGATCATTGAATGCATTATAACTAGATGGTTATGGTTAGCTTGCTGAATATCGCCCTAATACACCTCCTTCCCAAGCAGCTTTTGAACCTTTTCTCGTGGAATTTGACTTTTCCATTAAATTTTTGTACTATAGTTTATTTTACTGGTTAATGGGTCTGAAATTCGTCAGATTTTCAAAGGTAGTTTGAGTTTTAATGGATTAAATTTCTATACATTTTAAAATTTTACTTCAGGAGTTTTCTCTAGATTTTGCCCTATTTTAAACCAATCCAAATCGATCAAAATTTTGAATTAGTCCCCGGAAAAATAATTCTGAGGGAAAATTGCTCCCCAATTAACCTACTCCAAATTGCTCCACAGTTAACCCACTCTAAAATTTATCAATCAAAAAAATTAGAAACTAGTTCCAAAGTACACCTATTAAAAAAAACTAGAATTAATAAGCTTTTAATTACAGCTGTGAATTTTTATGGATATATTTTTTAATGGTCAGAATATTCTAAAAATGACAGTTTGTTCTCGATGGATCTACTTATTAATGCCATTTTATTAACTGGTATTACTGAATTTTTACTATGGGTTTAGATTTTGTTTTCCTGAATTTTTTTTACTTTGGAGAGTTGTCCGCTTCCCCTTCTTTACCACCTCCCTATGTATTGTGCGTGACTGGCGTTTTAATGTGGTTCGACCACAGTTACAATGATGTGGCGTTTCAATTACAATGGCCAGGCGTTTCACATTTCAATCAGTGAAATGAAATATTATTTCTTAGAATTCATCCATTTCTCAGAATAAGTCAAGATTTGAGAAGCCAAGATGAGTATATGAGGTATTCAAACTGTAATAAATGTTGAATGAATGTCAGTTTATTTACAATAACCAGAAATTCTTGCAAAGGTTTGTTGTATGGGGGCGATGAAGGCCATGAAGACCAAGCATGGGAATAGGCTCGAACCTAGAAGATAGTAAAATCAGCTGCCTTATCATTATTTTTATCATGTATTTGTTGGTTTGTTTGTTGATGGAGTTGATGCATTTATTAGTTTGTTGATTGATGGAGTTAGTTTGTTTATCATTATTTTTATCATGTATTTACTGGTTTGTTTTGTTGATGAAGTTGATGTATTTGTTAGTTTGTTCATTGATGGAGTTCATTCATTCTAAGTAGGAGCTTGTGATTACTAGTATGTACTATATCTAGGTTTAGATAGTCATAAGGTTGGAAATTCTTGCAAAGGTTTGTTGTATATGAATACACGAAAGCTATGAAGACCAAGCATGGGAATAGGCTCTAATCTAGAAGATAGTAAAACTCTTTTTCTTATCATTATTTTTATCATGTAGTTATTAGTTTGTTTGTCGATGGAGTTGATGCATTTGTTCCTTTGTTCAATGATGGAGTTAGTTTGTTTGTTGTCAATGTACTTGTTTGTTGATGGAGTTTATTCATTTTAAATCCTAGCTTATATGATTACTAGTACATACTATATTTAGGGTTAAGGTTTAGATAGTCATAAAGTTAGAAGCTAGGGGATATGGCTTAGCTATAACCACCCTTTCAGTAAATGGTATATAAACTTGCTCCGACTAATACCCCAGAAATGTTGTTTTTCTTCATATGAGATGTAATCCATATATTATTACAATGATGAGTGTTCCATATATAGGAAACATATGGTGACCATCCATGAAAGGATGCATTCCTTGAATAATCAATAACTATTTATTATTATCATTTACTTATTATATATGATATTTAATAATCAATAATTATATTATTAATTGTTATTCTAAGAGAATGTGTTCCCGATGTTGTCCAAACATCAACACTCTCTCTCAACGAGGGAGACATTCTACATCATGCCAAGCTTGTCTCTGAAGTATACAAACTTCACCCTAGACTCATGACACTTGTATGGCAATCTTGGGAGACATCTCTCTCCCACCTGAACCAAGGAGAAACTCCTTCTCTCCCTTTTGAGCCAATTGACTCTCTCTGAGATGAGGCTCACTTTGGGTCTGCATGTAATAACATATAGCATATTGAGTCTTTATCATTCCTTGCCAAATCACCATGACTAGAAAAAAGACCACACCGGGATCTTTCACCACAAGTACACACATGTGAGTGAATGTCATCCTTATGCTAATTGACACGTGGAAAGCACTTCAAGCACCTCGAGTCCATATTATTCTTTTTCATGATCAAGGAAGGACTACGTCTGGGCCCATTTACCACAAGTGTACATTTATGATAAATGTATCTTATCTCCCTTGGTCTGCAACCCAATCTAGGAGAAGGTCTGCTCGATGTTGAAACATCAACACTCCCTCTTAGCTAGGGAGGTATCTTTCCATAGTAGTACACAACTACTTTCCAGAGACACACAGTCTCTGCCAGTGGTACACAACCACCATAGTAGCAAAAGGTTTGTCACACATGGCAATCCCATGTGGACTTCTAGAGGGTACTGCCTCTAGGAGATCTTAGGGTCAACTCCCCATAGTGTGTGATGTCAAGGGTCAACTCCCTTGACATGTCCTCATGTGATCTCCACATGGGACGTTGGGCTATAAGCCCAAATGCACTTATCCCTTCTCGAATAAGTGTTCTCACAGATCAAATCAACTCAATTCACATAAGAGTACGATCTAAAGAATGTTTGCCACACATGGAACTCCCATGTGGACTTCTAGAGGCTACATGCTCTACAAACACCAGTGTCAACTTCCATAGTGTGTGACGTCAAGGGTCAACTCCCTTGACATGTACTCATGTGCTCTCCACAAGGGATGTTGGGATATAATCCCAAACACACTTATCCCTTCTTGAATAAGTGTCATCACAGATCAACTCAACTCAGTGATAGAGGAGTACGATCTAGAAAAATTCTCAGGAAGCTGCAAACACAAACACTCCCTCTCAGTGAGGGAGGCATTCTCTGCCACACCAAGTCTATCAAGGAAGTACTTGAACTTCGTCTTGGTTGTTGGATTACTGAGAGGGGGGGTGAATCAGTAATAGAGCAATTTAATCCTTTTTAACCATATAATCCAAGTGTTATATCAATGTATCATTATCATCCAATAAATGTAGAGTAAATAATCAATGAACAAATGAACAATCATACACATACAAAGTACACCAGTGTTTTACGTGGAAACCCAAAGTGGGAGAAAACCACAGAATGATTTTTCTTATATGTCTTGAAGAATTACATTCATTGGAAGCACCAACTTCCTTTGTTTCCAGCTGCAACTGGAAGCAGGCTCCAACCCCCTAGTTTTTCCAGCTACAACCTGAGGGAAGCTCCAACTCCCCAATTCTTTGGTTACAACCAGAAGGATGCTACAACCCCCTATGTTCTTTGGCTACAACCGGAAGGTGACTACAACCACTTGTCATTGCCTTGTCCAACCGCCTTGAAGTAGACATATAATGATGGAACCATTGTCACACTATTACTGTGAGATATACCGTTGTAAACCTGTACAAATCAACTTGCACCAATAACCTGAACCATGCATCAACCTGTACCTCAACTTGTAATCAACATGTACTATAAAAAAGTGCATCAACCATGCATAAACTTGTACCAAACAACCTGTAATCAACCTGTACCATAAACAAGTGCATCAACCATGCACCAACCTATACCTCAACCTATACCATGAATAAGTGCATCAACCATGCACCAAACCTGTACAAATAACCTGTCACAACAACTTGTCCAAAAAACCTATCACAACAACCTGTCTCATCAATCTTATCAACCAAATCAGATCTACTCACCAATATCAATCACCAAGACAACTCTCAAAGACGTGCATCAACCAAGCATAACACAACAACTCATAATCATCACCAACAACTCATAATAATACAAGTATGGTACATCATCCATAAACCATGTGTACTACTAACAAGTGCCTCCAACCATGTACAAAGTATGTACCAATCATGTATCAACTACTCATCAACTATGAATCATCAATATGTACGAACATCATCAACTATACACCTCATGTATGTGCCAACTCATCAACTACTTGTCTCAACCATGTACCCAACATGTACCTCAACCAAATTACCTCATCAATGTCATCATCCAAATCTAATTTGTAACTCTTTAATAGACCTGGTGTATATGATCACATACCTACAAACCTTTCTTAACTTTAACAGCAAGAGAATAACATTTTCATCAAACTTTTCTTTAGTCTCACATGACTAGTTTTGGATTAGTCAACAACCCTAACTTGAAATAATAATAAATACGTACCTGTAATGAACAAAGATCTAAAACTGATACAAAATATTATTCAATGTGTTTTATGCAATTCCTCCAGGTTTCACTACTTGAAACCTCTCAAAAAGGGAGTTATAGAAACAATGACATACCTTGCTGAATTCTGGCTTATTCTAGAGAGCAACCTTGGAGAGCGTGCCCCACACAGAATATTTGTTGAATTGATCTAAAAATGTTACAAAGAATAACAAAGACTGTACTCTAACCAACACATTTGTTCTTACTGAATTTGGATTTTTATGAATAATTTATGACATTTTTACCCTAAACACCCGTTTTAAACTAGTTTCAGGACTAGCCATAAACCCTATTTTCCACAGAGTGTAACTCCAAAAATACAACGACCCAAAAAATGAATTTTTTACCACAGATACTTGGATATGTTTCCTTAATGACTTAGAAATTTAATGGTATGAATCATTCTAGAAAAAAAATTATTGCGAAAATGGTGAGATGACATGTAAATAACATAGCTTAGAAAGCATCATCAAAATAATTTATCCTCCCTTGAATTCCAACCTTCTTTTCTTCACCTTCCTTTTGAAATTCGGCTTAGATATAATTTGGTTACCTCAGACACCTATAGGTATTCAATATTCTCAAGTGTGATCTAAAATGAGAGATCCTTGCCTCTTATTTATACTCTCCAAGTAGTTTCCTTAAAAACATCTTCTAGGTCACTCTGCCCACTTTCCTTATTTTAGGGTTAACCCACTTCTAATTTCTCCATTAAATTTATTATTTAAATAATTTATTTTGTATTTTCTTTGAATTATAGTACACTCATCACTTCACTTTATTATTTACCTTCTAAAATCTCTTAAACCACTTTGACTAATTTGACCTTTTGGGGCTTCTAGATGACATATGAGGGTCCTCCAACTTCGTAAGGCCATAACTCTCATACCATTTGGAGTTATGTGACGTTCCACATACCACCAGAAATGGAATTACATGTAATATCCATATATAATATTATTACCTACAAATATATCAACACTCATACCATTATCCATCAAACAAACTTGGGTCCATTACCCAAACTTGGGTTCTCCAACTTCTTACGGCCATAACTCTCTAACCATGAGGAGTTATGTGATGTTCCACATACCACCAGAAATGGAATGACATGTACTATCCATCTAGAATAGTCTTACCTTCAAATATATTAAAACTCATACCATTATACATGAAACAACCTTGGGTCCATTACCCAAACCTTTGTACTACCGAAATTCGCTACCAGACTTTCTCCAAGGGTTGAAATCAATAACTAAGGGTTGAAATCAATATACAATATCACTCTCCAATGGTTGACTTCAATGGCAACCAACAATCCATACCAACTATCCATCAACCTAAGCCAACTGTCTGACAATCTCCCCCTTTGGAATTGATGGCAACATTTAGTCATGATAACACTCATGCTTATACTCTTCATCAATGTTTCTATCTCTCCCCCTTTGACATCAATGGAAAAGGGTATCTTCCTTTGGGGATTCTCCCCCTAACTGAACTCTCCTTAGGGATGCTCCCCCTGTCTACGTTCCTTTGATTTTTCTTTGTGTTTATAATCCTCTAATTACTCTATTTCCCTTCATATGAGTAATATCCCCCCCTTTGAAAAAGGGTATCAATCTGAAGTCATATCGCTCATTCTTCCCTTGTGACAATCACTCACCTCAAAAAATTGCTTCTATTCTCTCTCTCCAAGCATTTACCTTTGCATCTGATAAATCTCTCCCCCTATGTCCTATTTATGGTGCTTCCTCATGTACATCTAAGACACATAAGAGAAGCATTCAAAAACATTCATTTTGGAGTAGAAATTACTCCTAGTCTTTACCGAAGATAATCAAGGGCTTCTCGTGGAAGTGGTTTTGTAAATATGTATGCTACTTGTTCTTTTTTTCCCACATATTCAACTCTAATGTTCTTCTCTGCAACCTGTTCCCATAGAAAGTGATACTTGATTGGAATGTGCTTCGTCTTGGAGTGCATCACCGGGTTTTTTGAGATACTGATGGCACTTGTATTATCACAATAGATTGGAATGGGCTCATCATACTCAACCTGTATATCTGTCAATGTTTGTTTCATCCATAGAACCTGTGTACAACATGTTGTTGCTGCAATATACTCTGCCTTGACTATAGATAAGATTATTGATGATTGTTTATTTCTTAGCCAAGATACTAAACACTCACCCAAGTAGAACGTTGCTCCACTGGTGCTTCATCGGTCATCAATGGAACCTACCCAATCTGCATCTATGTAGGCAATAAGTGATAGATCATTTCTTTTTGGATACCATAATCCAAAATCTTTTGTTCCTTTGAGATATCTGAAAATCCTCTTCATTGCTAATACATGTGATTCCTTTGGTGCTGCTTGAAATCGTGCCACCTGTCCAACCAACTACATTACATCTGGTATGGATGTTGTCACATATAGTAAGCTACCAATCATTGACCTGTATTGCCTTTAGTCCGTAGAATTTGAATCATCATCTTTGCTCAACTTGCAACTGATTTTCATACGTGTGGTAACTAGTTTTCAATCTTCCATTCCAAACCTCTTTAGCATTTCTATGATATACTTAGTTTGAGAAATAAAAATTCCTTGGTTTCTTTGACATATATGAAGACCCAAAAAGAATGATAGTCCTCCAAGTTATGACATTTCAAATTCGCTCTTCATATCCTTTGCAAATTTATGGCTTAACCTATCATTAGTACTTCTAAAACAATATCATCAACATAAATTTCAATTAATAAAATATTACCTTTATTTACCTTGATGTAGAGGTTGTTGTCTGCGTTTTCTTTCCATAGTTCGTAGGGAGTTTTGGCATTGTTGTTTCTGAGCATTACTTTATTTTGAATGTGAACTGATGTATGCACTGCATGTGTCCAAAAAATATTTGTCAACTTGGAATCCATTAGCATTGTTCACGCCATTTCCTATGTAATTATCATCCATTATGATAATGTTCCTTTGTCTCTGAACCAATCTATGAATCCATGCTCTCGTCCACTATCATATATATTTCCAAACTTGCTAAGTGTTCTTACGTATCCATCTCTGTTCATACTGCCCAAGACTCTACTTGTGTAACTATCCATAATGCTGACCCATTTATCACTATACTATCATGAAGTCTTGATTAATCTATCAAACTGTACTTTTGTTGATTGATCGCTCTGAATATGTCTTCTGAAAGTCTGCAAGCTGCTCGAATGATGGTTCTTTGGTCTGTCAAAACTATCGCATAGACTCCCCCTATCTAATATTCATATTACTTGGGAGTCTCTAAGTCGGATGGCTCAGAACAATTCCTGCTCTGTTGTGTATTCATCATCATATTCATTGGTAGATTCATCATCATATTCATTGGTAGATTCATCATCATCTTCATTGGTAGATTCATTATCTATCTAAGATTTGACTTCTTTCTTTCTGTTTGGGGATTCATCTTTCACTACAATGCCTAAAAGTACAATCTCTTGAACCTGTTCCTTATTTACATGTCCTTCTTTTCTTTCAGTTATTTTCCAAACCTTTTTGTATTTGACATATTTCCTTTTCTCTGTAGAATTTTCTTCATCTCGTTTTATTTCCAATCTTGTGATCTCTGGTACCTGGTCTTTGTTCACCTGTTCTTCCTTTTTTCTTATCCATACTTTCTTATATCTGATATCAATATTCTCTTTCATGGAAGTATCGATAATGATTCTACAATCACTGGCTATGTGTCCATAGTTATGACATTTGTAACACTCAATGTTACATGGGACTACATAGGCACTTCTTGCTTGAACATTTCTTTTATAATCCCTGCAATCTGCAACCTTATGTCCAAAGTTAGTACAATAAAAACAATTACCATAAAATAAATTTGCATACTTGAAAGTGAATGATCTTCTTTATGGCATAGTCCTTCTGAATTTTTGCCTTGACTAATCATGATCATGATTAAAGCTTCTTTGTGGCCTGAACATGGATGGTCTTCTTGAAGATGTATCTTCAATAGTTTTCTTAGATTCTGGTTGACCATGATTCCTTCCTTTTAGTACTTCTACATAAATCTTTCTATTTTCTTTATTCTTCTTTTCTAACAACCTAGAGTGCTTCTCTTCATTCTCTATAACTAATTTGGATGTTTCTGTCTCTTCAACGTTCTTGTTGACCTTGATGATTTTACTTCTCAATGTGACAACTTCTTCTTCAAGCTTCTCAACCTCTTATTCTTTCTTCATTATCTGAGACTTCATGACTTCTTCTGTTCTTTTCTCTTCTTCAAGATGAATTTTTAATGTTATTATTTATTATTCAAGTCCTTTTTCGTCTTGACCAAACTCTATCTCAAGATGATTTATATCGTTAGTTCTTTCCTTAAGATGATCTTCCAATATCGTATCTCTCATTTATTCTTCTTCTTTCTGTGTTGCTATGCTGATTTCCAAACACTGCTTTTGATATTCAAGATTTTCTTCGATCTTTATGGCTTCTTCTACCCGAGTTATTAAGTTCTCAATGATCTATTGGGCTTCTTAAAAAATGTGAACACTTTCCTTTTGTTTCATCAATTCTTTCTTGAGTAATTTTTTTTTTCTCTTAGTTCATCTAAAGCACTAATCAATTCTTCTTCATAATTATCTTCCTTTTCAATTAGTTTTTCTGTCTCATTTCCTTCATGGAATTCTATTTCAAGATGTCCATGTTTTTCAAAATTAAAACAAAACAACATACCTCTGGTGATTATGTACTCTTCATCTTCTGAATCTGCTTGACACAGTGAACACAATTCTTCTTGATTTGTATCTACATCTTCTTTGACATTTTTTCAATCTATGATGGGTGAAGAATATATGTCATGTAAATTATCCAAAAGTTCTTTTGCTAGTGAACATTTACCAACCTTTTCTCTTACCGGATTAGGTAATCCTTCCCAGATGAAATCCATTGATATTTTTTTATTCTTCCTCAATTCCTTCTTGGCTGCAGTATTTTCCCTTATTGAACTATCATATTCTGTAGCAACTGATAGCCAAATATAATGTCCCTGTGCTTGTAAAAATACTTTCTTCCTTATTCTCCACATCTCATACTTAAAACCATTCTGACCATTAAACATTGGTACTCCATTCTCATAATAATCCATGATCTCCTTCCAATGGTTAAACTGATCCCTGAAGGAACCTGCTCTGATACCAATTGTTGGATTACTAAGAGCGTGGTGAATCAATAATAGATCAATTTAATCCTTTTTAACCATATAATTCAAGTGTTATATCAATGTATCATTATCATCCAATAAATGCAAAGTAAATAAACAATGAACAAATTAACAATCATACACATACACATATATAGTACAACATTGTTTTACATGGAAACCCAAAGCGGGAGAAAACCACAAAATGATTTTTCGTATATGCCTTGAAGAATTACATTCATTGGAAGCACCAACTTCCTTTGTTTTCCAGTTGCAATTGGAAGGAGGCTCCAACCCCCTAGTTTCTTAGGCTACAACATGAGGGAAGCTCCAACTCCCCAATTCTCTGGCTATAACCAGAAGGAGGGTACAACCCCCTATGTTCTCTGACTACAACTAGAAGGTGGCTACAACCACCTATCCTTGCCTCGTCCAATTTCCCTAAAGTAGAAGTATAATGATGGAACCACTATCACACTATTATTGTGAGATATAATGTTGTAAACATGTACCAATCAACCTGCACCAAATAACCTGTACCAATAACCTGAACCATGCATCAACCATGCATCAACCTGTACCTCAACTTGTAATCAACATGTACCATAAACAAGTGCATCAACCATGCACCAAACTGTACCAAACAACCTGTAATCAACTTGTACCATAAACAAGTGCATCAACCATGCACCAACCTGTACTTCAACTTGTACCATGAACAAGTGCATCAACCATGCACCGAACATGTACAAATAACCTGTCACAACAAACTGTCAAAACAACATGTCCAAAAAACCTATCACAACAACCTGTCTCATCAATATTATCAACCAAATCATATCTAATCACCAAGATCAATCACCAATACAACTCTCGAAATGTGCATCAACCAAGCATAACAGAACCACTCATAATCATCACCAACAACTCATAATAATACAACTATGCCACATCATCCATAAACCATGTGTCAACAATACTAATAACAAGTGCTTCCAACCATGTACCAAGTATGTACCAGTCATGTATCAACTACTCATCAACTATGACTCATAAATATGTACCAACATCATCAACTATACAACTCATGTATGTGACAACTCATCAACTACTTGTCTCAACCATGTACCCGACATGTACCTCAACCAAATTCCCTCATCAATTTCATCATCCAAATCTGATTTGTAACTCTGTAATAGACCTAGTATATATGATAACATACCTACAAACCTTCCTTAACTTTAACAACAAGGGACTAGCATTTTCATCAAACTTTTCTTTAGTCTCACATGACTAGTTTTGGATTAGTCAACAACCCTAACTTGAAATAATAATAACTATGTACATGTAATGAATAAATATCTAAAACTGATATACAATGTTCTTCAATGTGTTTAATGTAATTACTCCAGGTGTCACTACTTGAAACCTCTCAGAAAATGATTTATAGAAAAAATGGAATACCTTGATGAATTCTGGCTTATTCTAGAGAGCAACCTTGTAGAGAGTTCCCCACACATAATATTTGTTTAATCGATATGAAAATGTTACAAATAATACTACAAATAGTAATCTAACAAAAAAAATTGGTATTACAAAATTTGGATCTGTTATGAAGAAGTTCTGACGTTTTTACCCGAAACACATGTTTTAGACTAGTTTTAGGACTAGCCACAAACCCTATTTTCCACAGAGTGTAAGTCCATCAATCAAACAACCGACAAGATGAATTATTTACCATAGATACTTGGATATGTTTCCTAAATGGCATAGCAATTTCACGATCTGAATCATTCTATAAAAAATGACGCAGACCCCCCCTTTTCCCTCAGGCCGAGAATCCACACAGGATCGTTCTTCTTCGAATCTTCAAAATCGAATTAGTTCTTTTGGGCCCTCACTGGAACCCCACGAATTTGATCCACGGGTCCTTCAAAAAAACTCCACTACCACAAGAAATGCACCAGGTGTGAGTCTTCACCTCCATCATGACCACCATATATGACCACGACCTTTTCTGAAAAGGGATTTTAGGTTTCACGACTTCGAGGGGTTTCAATACCAAGATCCCTAGCTCCTTGTCATCAGAAGTGCCGAAAAGCTGAACCCTGAAATTTTGAATTGTGTGACCATAGCCCCACTTCAAAGATATGTCATGTTTCGCGACTTCGGGGGTTTCCAACTCAAAGTGCCCCAACTCCTTGTCCTCGGGATTTCCGAAATGCCGAACCCCGAAACTCCGAAATGTCGAACCTCGAAAGGTTTGGCGAGTGACAAGCTCCCCACTTGGATCCTATCCACGTGACCCTGTCCCGTGGCCCGGTGCTATTTATCTGAATGCTTTCGGGTTTTCACATTTTGGGATTTCGCAATTCCGACTACAACAGTTCTTGACCCTTCGAACTCCCGGGTCCTGGAATGTCGAAATATTGAACCCCGAAATGCTAAAATTCCACTTCAAAGGGAGATCAATGGATGTGAGCCTCCCCTGATCTAACGACTTACGTTCTTTCAAGATTTTGTGGGCCAAGAGTCCCGACTCTTTCCCTTTGTATCTCTCGGTGTCTGAAATACCGAAATCCTCCTTTCGGGGACTTCCCCGAACCTCGACCGCTGCTATGTATCCTCTTGCGATGAACGGTCTTGATGCTTTTGGGATTTTAGGAGTCAAGACTTCTTGTCTCGTGACTCTTCCTCCTCAGACTCTTGGTATCTGAAACCCCTATGGGCTTCCGTATTTCTGCCATGCATCCTCTCAACGATGGATGGTCATGATCTTTTCAGGACTTTGACAAGTCCTTCCCTTTGCATATACGAGGGTTAAAACTCTTGCACCTTCTCCTGGATATGATGGCTATTGGATCCCTGAGATAGATCTGATGACCCAAATCTATTCTTCCACGCTCTCTCCTCCTACTTCCTGGATGTAGATTCCATGGTCCAGATCTCGTCCTCTACTTGATCCAATGGTAGATATGCTCCCTCATGAGCTTGCGCTTCTTTCTTCCCCTTGGAAGATTTCCAAAGTTTTCAAAGGCCTCGGCCTTTGCTTTTGCTGCAAAACCTGTATCCTTACTCCCACATGTATTCTAAGAATGTTGTTCCTCCTGAGCTTTGTCGACTCTGAAACCTCAAAGGTTTCTCGACCTCTGCACTCCTTGCAGGGTCCCTGCACACAACTGTGCTATTCGTCCTGAGATTGGTCAACTCAGAAACCTTGAAAGGTTTCTCAACCTTCTGCTCCTCTCGGCTACTGCTCTGTGTGCAAAGGCACTGTTCCTTCTGAGCTTCTGAACTTGAGACAGGTTCACTCTGAGTGTACTTCTTGCGCTATTCCTTCTGAGCTTAAGAACATCAGTCAAGTTCTTATTTTCACACTCCTTGTTCCACTAAGTTTTTGGATAGCTCTATTCGAAGTATTTCTTGCAAAGAAATGCTTCACACCCTCCTTGCATTCCTCTTCTCATTGCACACCTTGCAGAGCCTTTCTTCACAGAGTGTTTAGTAACTCTGTAAGTACCTTCTCTTTGACACTTCTCCTTCTTCTTAGAACTCAAAATAGAGTTCCCTGGTGCACTCTATGCACTCTCTCAATACCCTCTTGGCAGAGCTTCTATAGAACCTTCAGTAGTTTTGTCTTCCTTGAACTCGAAATAGAGTTCTTCTTATGCACTCCATGCATTCGTTCGATGCCCTCCTGGCAGAGCTCTACATAACCCTCAATGATTCTATTATCTCTGTGCCTTCCTTTGCACAATCTTACCTCCAAGGTGTTCAGAAACCTTGAGGCTTCTCCCTGAGTCTAAGACTTCCTTTGGTGTGCCCTCATGGTACATCTCTGTCTGAAATTACGCAGAACTCAGAAGAGAACTCTATGCATTGGCTTATAGAACTCGCAGCGTTGTGTAATGCAACCTCTTGCATGAAGCCTCAAAGAACCAGACCTGGAATCAAAGAACCCAATAGATAACAAATTCTGTCTGTAACCTGCAAATGAAAACTAACATACATCTACAACATATCATCACACACAAAGAAATTCATTCATGAACTCATAAACACATGAACAACAACATGCAGGAAAAACTGCTCTGTTTGTATTAATCAAGAATGCCTGATTACAATGTGTTCAAGCTCGAACTGCATCAGAGTCTCAACTCCTCTCTCCTCTACTGACTCTACAAACTATCCTATAGATACAAAGGTTATTTTTACAAAAGGGGGCTCCTCGAGCGCTTCCCTCCATCCTCACCAACTCTCATTAATTTACATTCAATTACATTGAATGGCTGTCTAGTCCAAATCAGATCTAGATCTCAGCCTTACAACTATTTAAGGAATATTTTATCTAAATCCTGTGCACATGCATGGATTTTGTCTCTACCAACCTTACAATCATTAAATACAATTTCAAAATTTGAAATTTGAAAGTGAGAGGGCTGGGCCTCTCTTCTCCATTGAACACGTGCTTTGATGTGCTGGCTGGCTGGCGCGTAGATGGCTTGGAGCGATGCTCTTGCATCATACTCCTCTGCTGTGAAAAATTCATGAGCTCCTGCTCATGAGCTTCCCAACATGGATGTTGAAATCCACCTGGATCCAAAATAGTTCTCTGGAGTTGTCCTTCCGCTCCATCGCTTCGTTGCTATTGTTGCTTCTGCTGCCCTGCTACTATGGTAGGTTCTCCTTTGCTCAGCCGCTCTTTGCTGACCACTTCTACTGATCTAATCATAAGCCTTCTGATCTCATCAATTATCTCATCTATATTCTCCCATGGCTGGCTTTCCTTTTGTAGTCTGCTCCACTACACTTCTTCCCTGCAAATGGGTCGATCAACTAGATCTCCCATGCCATCTTCTTCCTCTGTGGCCTTAGCTTGCCACCTTGCTGCAAAATTCAATTCTGCAGTCTTATCTTCTTGATTGATTTCTTGTTCAGTCATCTTCCCTGACATAATTGCTTCTGCCATTTCCCCTTGTACTGGTTGAATTCCAGCTTCCTCCAGTTGTTCTTTAGACTGGAATTTTCCTTCATCTTCTGCTGCATGCCTCGACATTATAGTCATCATCATATGTTCATCTCCATGGATGAAAATTCTGAGTGATTCCTCAGAATGATCCTCTACTATTATCTGCATGATTGTCTCCTCGTGGAAGTCATCTATAGGCCTTGAATGGTTCAACCAATCCTCTAGCATTTCTAACTCCTTCTCCCAAGAAGTGAGCATCTTATCAGCATGCTCCTCTTCTTTTCCTTGGGCAACTTTTGATATCTGCTCCATCACTTTGATATTCACAGCTGGCTATCTTTTTGTTGTTGTTGCACCCGCAACATCTTCCATAACCTCATCTTGGCTGCTTGGTAGGAATATCTTTATCCCTCCAATCATCATAATGCTCTTCTGATCTTCCTTCTCTGTCAACTCCTATTGCTGATATGAACTCACCTCTGAGTTCATCTGCTCTCCCTTGCCCACTTGACAGTATGGAATTTCCTCTCTGCCCTCCTGGCAGTCTATGAGATCCTCCAACGATCTCATCTCATTGCCCTCTTGGCAATTTGAACTTTCAACACTGCTCTCCTGGTAGTATATGAGACCTTCACTTGATCTCTTTTTATTGCCCACTTGGCAATTTGAAATTCCATCTCTGCCCACTTGGCAATTTATGAGATCTCTCGATCTCATCTCCATTAGCACTCCTAGCTGACATGAACTCACTTCTAAGCTCCCGAGACTTTCAAACAGTCTCATCTTCTTTTCCCTGCCCACCTAGCAAATTGGGAATTCCTCACTGCCTGCTTTCCAGTCTTTGAGATCTTCTAGTGATCTCTTCTCCTCATCGTCATTGAGATTTCTCCCAACTTCTGGTTCACACACATGAACCACTTATTCTTCAACCCTGAGGTCTTCCACATTATTCAACCATTCCTTCAACAACCTCCACTGCCTTCGGGCCAACAACTCCTTGACTAGCCATTTCACTTTTATTTTCATGGGCCATTCATATACCCATCATAATTTTGCATCCTACTACATTCGAAATGCAAGCTCCTCCATCCTCACTCTTATCTCGGCGAGTTCTTTGTCCATCTCAACCTTTCTCTGCTACTGGTGGTTCTTCTTTCCACCGCGTCCATGGCCTTCAACAACCATTTTCTTGTTCCTATCTGCCCTCTTGGAAAACTTGTTGCTGTCACTCTGCAACCGTGAGTGCTTCCAGCCTTTTCTTACAGTCGACCTGACTGTCTATTGACTGTTGCGCACCTTGAAACAATCATCACAGAGCTTCAACACTCTGTCTTCCTTTTCCTCTGGCTCCCTCTACTTGAAATATACAAACAAAAATCAAGCTCTGATACCACTCTGACACATACCCCCCCCTTTTCCCTCAGGCTAAGAATCCGCACAGGATCGTTCTTCTTCGAATCCGCAGAACCAAATTAGTTCTTTTGGGCCCTCACTGGAAACCCACGAATTTGATCCACAGGTCCTTTATGAAAACTCCACCGGCACAAGAAATGCACCAGGCGTGAGTATTCACCTCCATCATGGCCACCAGATATGACCACGAACTTTTTCGAAAAGGGATTTCGGGTTTCACAACTTCGAGGGGTTTCAACACCAAGATCCCCAGGTCCTTGTCATCAGAAGTGCCGAAAAGCCAAACCCCAAAATGTTGAATTGTGTGACTGCAACCCCACTCTGAAGATGCATCGCATTTAGCAACTTCAGGGGTTTCCAACTCAAAGTGCCATGGCTCCTTGTCCTCAGGATTTCCGAAATGCCAAACCCCGAAACTCTGAAATGCCGAACCCCGAAAGGGATGGAAAGTGACAAGCTCCCTGCTTGGATCCTGTCCACGTGACCCTGTCCCATGGCCTGGTGCTATTCCTTCGAATGCTTTTGGGTTTTTGCGATTCTGGCTGCAACATTTCTTGACCCTTCGAACTCTCGGGTCTTGGAATGCCAAAATATCGAACCCCAAAATGCCAAAATTCCACTTCAAAGGGAGATCAATGGCTATGAGCCTCCCCTGATCCGACGGCTTAGGTTCTTTCAAGATTTCATGGGCTAAGAGTCTCGACTCTTGCCCTTTGTATCTCTCGGTGTTCGAAATGACGAAATCCTCCTTTCGGAGACTTCCCCAAACCTCGACCGCTACCACGTATCCTCCTGTAATGAATGGTCCTAATGCTCTCAGGATTTCGGGAGTCGAGACTTCCTGTCTCGCGACTCTTCCTGCTCGGACTCCTGGTATTCGAAACCCCGATGGGCTTCCAAATTTCTTCCATGCGTCCTCTCAACAATGGGTGGTCCTGATATTTTCAAGACTTTGACAAGTCCTTCCCTTTGCATATACGAGGGTTAAACCTCATGCACCTTCTTCTAGATCCGATGGCTATCGGCTCCCTGCGCTAGATCTAACAACCCAGATCTATTCTTCTGTGCTCTCTCCTCTTACTGCCTGGACATATATTTAACAGTACATATCTCGTCCTCTACCTGATCCAATGGTAGCTATGCTCCCTCATGAGCTTGCGCTTCTTTCTTCCCCTTGGAATATTTCCAAAGTTTTCAAAGGCCTCGACCTTTTATTTTGCTGCGAAACCTATATTCTTGCTCCCACTTGTATTCTAAGGACGTTGTTCCTCCTGAGATTTGTCGACTCTGAAACCTCAAAGGTTTCTCGACCTCTACACTCCTTGCATGGTCCATGCACACAACTGTGCTATCCGTCCTGAGCTTGGTCAACTCAGAAACCTTGAAAGGTTTCTCAACCTTCTTCTCCTCTTGGCTATTGCTCTGTGTGCAAAGGCACTATTCCTCTTGAACTTATGAACTTGAGACAAGTTCACTCTGAGCACACTTCTTGCACTATTTCTTCTGAGCTTAAGAACTCCAGTCAAGTTCTTATTCACACACTCCTTGTGCCACTGAGTTTTCGGATAACTCTATTCGAAGTATTTCTTGCAAAGAAATGCTTCACACCCTCCTGCCATTCTTCTACTCATTGCACACCTTGCAGAGCCTTTCTTCACAGAGTGTCCAGTAACTCTGTAAGTGCCTTCTCTTTGACACTTCTCCTTCTTCTTAGAACTCAAAATAGAGGTCCTTGGTGCACTCTATGCACTCACTCAATGCCCTCTTGGAAGAGCTTCTACAGAACCTTCAGTAGTTCTGTCTTCCATGAACTTGAAACAAAGTTCTTCATATGCACTCCGTGCATTCGCTCGATGCCCTCCTGGCAGAGCTCTACAGAACCCTCAATGATTCTGTTATCTCTGTGCCTTCCTCTACATAGTCTTATCTCCAAGGTGTTCAACAACCTTGAGGCTTCTCCCTAAGTCTAAGACTTCCTTTGGTGTGCCCTCCTGGCACGTCTCTGTCTGAAATTCTGCAGAACTCAGAAGTGCACTCTATGCAATGGCTTACAAAACCCACAATGTTCTGTTATGCAACCTCTTGCATGAAGACTCAAAGAACCCGACCTGGAATCAAATAACCCAATAGACAACGACTTCTGTCTGTAACCTACAAATGCAAACTAACGTACATCTACAACATATCATCACACACAAAGACATTCATTCATGAACTCATAAACACATGAACAACAACATGTAGGAAAAACTGCTATATTTGTATTAATCAAGAATGCCTGATTACAATGTGTTCGAGCTTGGACTGCAACAGAGTCTCGGCTCCTCTCTCCTCTACTAACTCTACAGATTATCCTACAGATAGAAAGGTTCTTTTTACAAAAGGGGGCTCCTCGAGCGCTTCCCTCCATCCTCACCAACTCTCATTAATTTACATTCAATTACATTGAATGACTGTCTAGTCCAAATTGAATCTAGATCTCATCCTTACAACTGTTTAAGGTAACTTTTATCTAAAGCCTGCGGACATGCATGGCTTTTGGCTCTACTAGCCTTACAATGATTAAATACAATTTCAAAATTTGAAATTTGAAAGTGAGAGGGTTGCGCCTCTCTTCTCCATTGAACACGCACTTTGATGTGCTAGCTGGATGGTGTGTAGCTAGCTTGGAGCGATGATCTTGCATCAAAAAATGTTATTGTGAAAATGGTGAGATGACCTGTAAATAACATACCTTAGAAAGCATCATCAAAATAATTTATCCTCCCTTGAATTCCGACCTTCTTTTCTTCACCTTCTTTCTAAAATTCGGCTTAGATATCCCTTGGTTACCTTAGAAACCTATAGATATTCAATATTCTCAAGTGTGATCTAAAATGAGAGAGCCTTGCCTCTTATTTATACTCTCCATGTAGCTTCCTTAAAAGCATCTTCTAGGTCACTTTGCCCACTTTCCTTATTTTAGGGTTAACGCACTTCTAATTTCTCCATTAAATTTATTATTTAAATCATTTATTTTGTATTCACTTTGAATTATAGTACACTCTTTAGTTCACTTTATTATTTACCTTTTAAAATATCTTAAACCACTTTGACTACTTTGACCTTTTCGGGGTTCTAGATGACATATGAGGGTCCTCCAACTTCGTAAGGCCATAACTCTCAAACCATGAGGCGTTATGTGATGTTCCACATACCACCACAAATGGAATGACATGTAATATCCATATAAAATAGTATTACCTGAAAATATATCAAAAATCATACCATTATCCATCAAACAAATTTGGGTCCATTACCAAAACCTGGGTTCTCCAACTTATTATGGCCATAACTCTCTAACTGTGAGGAGTTATGTGACGTTCCACATACTACCGGAAATGGAATGATATGTAATATCCATATAGAATATTATTACCTTCAAATATATTAAAACTCATACCATTATACATGAAACAACCTTGGTTCCATTACCCAAACCTTTGTACTACCGGAATTCACTACCATACTTTCTCCAAGGGTTGACATCAATCACTAAGGGTTGACATCAATATAAAATATCACTCTCCAATGGTTGACATCAATGAAAACCAACAATCCATACCAAATATCCATCAACCTAAGCCAAATTTCTGACACTGGTTTGGTAAGAACATCAACAACCTTCTCATCTGTAGGAAGGTACAACACCAATACTTCCTTCCTTTGCACCATGTCTCGGATGTATTGGTACTTGATCTCAATGTGGTTCGATTTGTCATGAAACACTAGATTCTATGAGATTTTCACACAACTCTGGTTACCATAATGAATAATGGTGGAATCCAACACATGTTCAGATAAATCTGCAAGGGGCTTGTGAAGCCACACTACGTCATGGAATACCATACTTAATGCAATGCACTTTTCTTTGGTTTTTCTCAAATCCACATAAGTATGTTTCTTGCTACATCAGGAAACTATGGAAGATCCCAAAGTGAAGAAACATCTGAAGGTTCTCTTTCTGTCCACTATGCTCCCTGCCTAATTAGATTCAATATTTTCCTTCCATATCATATCAATACTAGAATTATATCTTAGACCATGTCCAACTATGCCTCGCAGGTATCTCAACACATTCTTCACAACAATCTGATGTATTTATCTTGACTGAATCATAAACTAGCTAAGTGCACTCACTGCATAGCAAATATTTGGTGTGGTGTTAACTATATACATCAATTATCCAATCATTTTTTTGTACAGAGTCGGATCAATTTTGTTAGAATCAGAAGAAAACACACTTAGTTTCTTCAGATTCATCACCATTGGTGTAACCAGGGGCTTCAAGTTCAACATCCCAAAATTTTTCAATATGTCAATTGTGTACTTCCCCTGACTCAGGAAGATCTCAACATTTCTCTACCACACCTCTAGTCCCAAGAAGTAGTGCATCATACCAAGGTCCTTCATCTCAAACTTAGAGGCCAACACACACTTTCATTCAACAATAAGGATATCTATATCAATGAGGAATAAATCATCAATATAGACCAAAATGAGGGACTCACCATTAACAGTCTTGTAGTATAGGCTATGATCGACAACACTTTTGCTGAAGCCAAAAAATCATTAGGTGCCCATCAATCCTTGCATACCAAGCTCAAGGTGGTTGCTTGATTCCATATAAGGCCTTATTCAACCTACAAACACGATACCATTCTCATGTATCATGAAACCATCTGGATGCTCGATGTATACTTCTTCCTCAATCTCTCCATTGAGAAAGGTTGTCTTTGCATCCATTTGATGTATTCTCTAACCCATGGATGTTGTAGGGGAAATAATCATCCGGATAGAAGTGTATGGAGAAACATAAGCAAAAGTCTCCTCATAATCTATTCCCTCGAGGAGAAAATGTCTTGGTTCCTTCATCTAACCATCTGAGGCACATTAGGATGAAGTCCAAATTCCCTCCTACTAGTCCATATAAGACCCTCCAAGGAGAATGTCTCATGATGCTGCCTTAAACATCTCTAGGACACATTGATGTTCCCTCATGGAACCAATTTCTCCTACCAGGAAAAGTGGCTCAAATACAATAAGACATATTCTGAGATCTCATACCAAGGAAAATGGTCCTTCAAAGAAATAAGGGTTCCCATATCAGGGATAATGACCCTTGCTTCCATTTTTCTTCCTGCCCAATGCCTACTACAGTCACTTCTATCATCTTCAAGTATTGATTGCTTAAAATATTACATCATTGTCACACAATGGAGAAAGACCATCCACTGGTTCAATATCAATTTGGAAAATCATTTCTGCAAGGGAGAAAATTCTTTGCATTACTTTTGGTAATGAGGAGAACAACCACAACTCTTCCTCATTTTTGTGGTGCGTTGGTCCATTTGGATGGGCGCTTATTCTATGTTACAGACTATGGCGTGGATCCAAGCGAAGCCACAAACAACACTCAGGCCCTCTTGGCGGCCATCAATGAGGCCTTCCAAGTTACTATGACCAAGCACACGATGCTCGGTCTATAGAACCTCGAGGGTGTCAATATTCATATCGAAGGAGAAATTTATTGCATCAACGAACCTCTCTGGATGCCAGAAAGTGAGGGCCACAATGTTGTGGTAATAAACTATTTGTTTTATGATAATTACATTTCTTTATAGGGATCTCAGATGAATTTACTAATTGAGTCCATGCACACAGATTCACGGGGGCACTCTGTTGACTTCTGAGAATTTCCCAAAGGATCGTTACTTGATCAAGTTATGGTCGTTAACTGATGCAATACTTAATGGGAGCCTCAATGGCGATGAGATCATGACAGCCACTAAGGACACCAACTTCTATGTTGCATCACATCAATATGTTACCCTGTAGGATTTGAAGTTGGATGCAAATTTTCGAGGCAGGAGAATTATAGTCATTAATTCCCTTAGAACCAACATTGATAGTTGTTATATTTTGCATTTCATGTCCTTTTTCATCATGGTTTAGGGTGGGCTCGAGACATACATCCAGAATTCATTTCTTGGGAAGCACATTATCGTGGGTGCAAGCCCCACTGAGAAGGAATTCAACGGTGTTTCCATAAGTCTCATGGGAAATGAAAACGTTGTAACGGATCTTGTTATTTTCTCGCACACACTAAGATTCAATTTCCTACAAGTTTGTTGTCAACGATAGGTTATTAACAGAGCAACCATCATTGTCATCGATGATTAAATCATTCCATGACCATTCGGCTGCAACCAAATCCACGTCCAACCGTTCTACTGCTGCAAAATTACTATACCAATCTACAAGTGGCAGACTAGTGAATACATGATCCCAATCTAGTTCAAAAAACCATGATGTTCTAGGTCCAACTTCCATTTACCTAGGCCCTCCTTTGAGGGAGTCAAGCCCAGTGTTGCTCTGATTCCATGTTGTTTTTCTTCATATGAGATGTAATCGATATATTATTACAATGATTAATATTCCATATATATGAACATATGGTGACCATCCATGAAAGGATGTGTCCCTTGAATAATCAATAACTATTTATTATTATCATTTACTTATTATATATGATATTTAATAATCAATCATTATATTATTAATTATTATTCTAAGAGAATGTCTTCCCGATGTTGTCCAAACATCAACAATAAATACCATCTATAGTTAAGGTTGGTATTGAAAAAAGGAAACACATTTCTTGAATGGTGATTCCTATGATTTCTATAGGCCACTTCTTTGTAGATGTATTAATAAAGACAAAATTGTAACTAAAAAATTTACATAAAAACAAAATTATATAAAATATATATATAAAATAAAATACATTTAAAGAAATAAAAAATATAATATATTTAAAAAAATAGAAATAGTTAGAATATCTACATGGCCTTACCCTTAAGTTTGGTAGTCATTTTTTCTTCATTTTATTAGATTGTGCTTTACTCAAAGTTTGTGCCTTGCAAATACAAACTTCATTAACTTCATAGAATACAATCATTAGCTCAATAAAATAAAAATATATTGTCACAAATAGGGAATATAAGAAAATAAAGAACTAAATACTTTATGTGTAATACTATTTCTGTCCAATTTTATGGGAAGTTTTAATTTTCATATTACTAGCAACAATCACATTTAAGTAAAAAGTGGTTGATATAATGTGTTATTTTCCACCTTTTAAAATTAATGACGTTGATGGTATATCAACTACTTTTTACTTAAATGTGATCGTTGCTAGTTAACAACCAAAGGAAGAATTAATAAATCATGAATGTATTAAAATATTAATGTATTAATTAATTATTATATTAATTTAATGTATAATGTATACTTTAATGTATAAATTAAAGTAATAATGTATTAATATTATTATACTTTAATGTATAAATTAAAGTATTAATGTACTAAAATATTAATGTATTAATTAATTATTATATTAATTTAATGTATAATAATATTTTTTTTTTGTAAGTTATAAAATTAGATTAAAGCCTGCAAAAAAATGGAAATTACATCTATCTGTCTTGCCTGTTCAGACGTGGCAGTAGTTCCCTTATGGGAAACCACAACTACCACTTGTCCAAAATACCTATGCAAAATTTGCAGAAAGGAAAAACTATAGTGCCGCGCAGGGCATAATTTTTGATTGCTAAACTAAGACCAAATTTCCCAGAGTTGGGTGGCCTCTCATGGCTACAGAAACAAAACTAAAAAAAAAAATTAGCTGCATAATCAACTAGTTCTGTGGTTGATCCTTTGCCCAACGCAAGCCTGGTGCACCTACAAATTGCTTCTGGTGAGCATGTCTCTGTTCAATATTGCTTGATGGAGGTCCTACAAGAAGGACATTGAGAGGTCCATGCGGTCCCAATGCTCCAATTCCTTGCTTTGAAGCTCATGAATGGTAGCTTTGACATCCCCTAATCCTCACTTGAGGTCGTCCAAGGAGTCCTCGAAGGCTGCTCTTTCTGTGCAATGGGGGCACGCTAGGGGGAGTGGGGAGTCAAAGGAAGAGGAGGGACATATAGAGGAAGGAGATGAAGTAAAATGAGGAGTGGAGGAAACTGGAGGGGGAGGGTGATGAGGGGATAAGGGTGCCGGTGCAGGGTGGTGAGGTGGGGAGGGGGGAGGAGCAGAAAAGCCAAGAGATTTCCCCAAGCTGCCGAATCATTCAATTCATTGGGCGTAGGGATTCAAGAGAGGGGAGAGATCCAAAGTTATTTTGCGAGTAGGCTAGGTGGGAGTAGGAACTATAATGGGGTTCAAAGTGGGGACACCCTTGGTATTTTGGGGAGGAATGCAGTTGAGGGAAACCCTTCCCCTGGCTGCATACCAAGAGGCTCCTCTTTTTGACTTTCCCCTGAGACGAGGCATGGAATTGGCCCTTGGAAACCATAGGAAAGCACAGAGATAGAGACAGGGGTTGGTCCTAGCCAACCAGGCCCAAGGAAAATGCACAAAGCATAGAGAGAAACAAGAGGCCGAAGTCCTAGGGAGAAAGTGAAGCTTGCACCTGAAAATCTAGGAGGGCAAGTGTAGCTAACACCAGAAAGAGAAGGAGGTCTCCAAAACCATGGAGAACTAAGAGTTCAGAGGCTAAGGCCTAAGTGCTCTATTTTTTAGCTAGAGATGGGACTATAGAAGCATCATGTCTATCACCATAAAAACTCCTTTGGTGTGAAAAGTCCCAAGCATGCAGTAGAATGACCTCGCATGAGGTGCAAAGAATGACGACGAGGATGTTAAACTCATGAGTTGATGGATGAGGGGGGACACATCTGAACCAGCTCCAGGTGGTAGGACGTTTGGCCAAATGTCCTCCCCTTAGTTTGTTTGCGTGTTGTGCTCGTTAACACCCCAGTCAAGGGATGTATAATAATAAATATTAATACATTAATGTATATTGTATTGTATTAATGTATATTGTAATGTATACATTAATGTATTAATATAACTTATTAATTAATTAATAAATTAATACATTGTTGAAGAAAATAATAATAAAGTAATGCATGTAATAATAATAAAGTAAATACATTAATAAAGAAATAATGGAATTTATTAATTAATTAATAAAGGAAATGCATTAACAAAGTAATACGTTATTCATACATTAATAAAGTACCAATACATTAGTGTGTGTGTGTGGTGGAATCGACAACTAGTGAGGCACGTACTCGCATGACATATGGTCATGTTATCAGACTACTACCACTATAACCTCCAGGTGTGTCCACTCTGCCCCATATGTAACACACAAGGTAAGCTTGGGTTTCGAAGTGGTGACTACACATTATAGAGTTCCTTAAAAGTACACTCCTTCACCGACTTCCCTACACCCCAGAGGAAATACATTAGTATATTAGTAATACATTAATAAATTATTAATACATGACTAAAGTAATAATAAAGTAATACTTTAATAGTGTACATTAATATGATGATGTGATAGTAAAAATAAGGTTCTTGTAATTTTATTTTATTTGGATCGCTTCTGCGGAAACACTAATCTCTAATTCGTCACCACAATCTCATCTTTTCTCTAGTTTCGAAACCATGTCAGGAGGGGATATGGAACCTCTTCCTAAGTTTGAATCAGATGTAGAAGCTTTCAGGAAACTCATCAGTTCCTTAGGGAAGCCCTCCTCTTGCCCCACTCATTCATGTTTCATAAAACATATCAACCAAATCCCAGAAATCGCCATCCCTTGGGTTGTTTCTTGGTGTAAAGAACTCATGTATGCTTCCAAAGGTCTCTTTGGAAAGTTCACTAGTCTGTGGCCCTCTCCTTGGAAAATGGATCTATGGATTGCATGGAACTAGTAACCTTTAATTAGAGGATGACCGAATCATTACTTATGTGGTAAGGGATATTACACTTTGTTTTTTAGCACAAAGAGGATAGGGATCTCATTTTTTGTAGCAGACCTTAATTTTTTGGATCCTAGCGCAAGTATCTAAATCGTTGGGCCCTGGATTTCGATCCAGAATGCAACATTCCTATTGCAATCCCTATGTGCGTTCACCTCCCTCATCTTCCTCTTCATTATTGGGGATATGATGTCTTGAAATGTATTAGGTATTCGTTGGGAAAGTATATTGATTAATATGAACCCAAGCCAATAATGTACACATGTGTGAGAATTTTTGTAGAAGCAGATCTAGAAAAAGATCTTCCTGAAGAAATTAAGCTTTCCTTGGCTAGGTGGTCTCATTTTCAAAATCTAGACTACAAAAATATTCCTTTTAAATGCAATACTTGCCACGAATATGGACACTTTTCCCAAGACTATCTGAAAAACAAGTAGGAGAAGGTAGATATAAGAGAAGAACTAGAGGAGGAATGGAAACACGTAAGGAATAAATCCAATATTGTGAAAACCAATAGGATCACCCCTTTCCCATCAAACCCCATTATCCCTCCCAATATCGCTTAGAACCCCCCCTCCTTCTGTGGAATACCCTAAGGAAAACAAAATAAATTGAGGGAACTCAAGTAACAAAGCTCAAACATAATCAAATTTGGCTCGACAAATAAGTTTGCAAGATTCGTAGAGTTGACTCAAGGAAAAGAAGATGAAGGTAATGTGGATCCTAATCTAATTTCTTCAATCACTACCCCTCCTGAGATCAATCCCCAAAACCTAGAAGGAGAAGAAGAAAAATCCAAGGAATATGAAAGTAGCAAAGGAAACCCCACTGCAGAAGATCAACCAATAATGGTTGAAATATCTTTCCCCAAGGGGAAACCTTGACAATCTATAAAGGAGGGGGAGATCCAAAATTAAACAACCCAGAAATCAAGACGAAAGACAAATCAAGACTCAAGATAAGAAGTAATGAACAAGGACAATTCTCTTAGAAAGCAACATTCAATCAAAATCTCTCTAAGAAACATGGGGAAAAAGGAAGCAATTGTTGGACAACTAAGAGGGGGGGGTGAATCAGTTGTTTCCATGCTTAAACAATTATGGTTCTTTTAAACTCTTTGTAGAGACATTGAATGATAATCACAATAATGCAGGGAAATAAACAATGGCACTTTCAGCATCATTCACATATATGAGAAACACAGAGACAGATATTTCCCGAGGAAACCCATGCAGGGTAAAAACCTCTTTTCTTTTATATGATAAGTAATGGTTACATTCTTTACAGTATCATACATATGAGCACCAACTCATAATGAGGCTACAACCTCAGCTTTGCAAGCTGCAACTTACTGAGAGAACCAACTCTCTGTTTTCTCTAGCACCAACTAGAAGGAAGCACCGACTCCCTGGTTTCTCTAGCACCAACTAGAAGGAAGCACCAACTCCTTGGTTTTTCTAGCACCTACTAGAAGGAAGCACCAACTCCCTGTGTTCAAGCACCCACTTGAACCTCTGAGGACAAAAGTCCTTCCTAGCACCTCCCAACCACCCTAAAATATAAATATTTTCTTCTGAAACTTATTACAGTGATATAATGTTCAACAATGGCTTACCCGACTTATCACTGTTCTGTTTCATCTCGTTGCTCTTTCTACCACACTGCCTTTCTGCACATATCACTTGCGCTTTCTGTTCTTCTGCGTTTTATCCTCTGTACACCATGTCCATTCACTGCATGGTTCCTATTCAGTTCAATTCAGCTACTACACTATCTTCCTTCTTCACACATGAATCACTTTCCACATCAACAACCACCACCACTCGAATAACAACAACAACCCCATCTCTTCTCTGTACCATGTATTTATAGCTTCTATGCACCTTGTGCATGCAATGATCACAATCCTCTGCATGCTGACTCTGTGTATTTATTCTCCACCTCTCGAGTGCTCTGTCTGATCATCATCGTGACTCTTCAGCTTCTCTGGTGGTTCGCCCTGCGTCTCCAGCATCACTGTACATTATGCTGAGATTCCTCAGCCTCTCTGGTAGTTGAGACTCTTCGTCTTCTCTGTGACAGTCGAGATCACCTTCTCTATTTCATTTATAGACTTCCATGCTCATACATCTATCAATCCCTTCTAAGAATAGTCTTCCTTCACTAGACGAAGCTTGGAGACTCTTCATCTCCTCTGGCGATCACACACGGTGACCACAGGCTGTGGTAACAGGCCCTGCGAACTTATGATCTTCATCGACCCTGATCGACGGTTCATGATCTTGATGAATCAACGGTCCTGATCTCATCATGATCTCGCATCTCGTTGTTCCTTCGTTGGAGATTCTCATCACTCCAAGTCGCGATAGGAGAGACTCAGAGATGGAGCTTAGATCAACGGTCCACATCTTTTGGTGTATTGACGGTCAGGATCTTTTCGTGATCTCGCATCTCACTGATCCTAAGATGGAGATGCTCGTAACTCCAAGTTTCGATAGGTGAAAATCCAAGATGGAGCCTTATGGTGCTATGATCTTTCGCCACGCGTCCTCTTGATCCAACGGTCCATGATTAAATTGCGATCTCGCATCTCGTTGTTCCTTTGACTTTCCAGTCAGTGACATGACGATCTTTCGCCACGTGTCCTATTGATCCAATGGACCGTGATTAAATCGCGATCTTGCATCTCGTGAATCTGGAGATAAATCATCTCGACTCTCCAAGTCGTGATCCGCGAAACTCTGAGATGGAGCTGAGATCAACGGTCCATATCTGATCTCTATTTAACGGCTACGATTGAATCGCGATTTCTCATATCGCGAAATCGACATTCTTGATGCATTATGTTCTTTGCCTCCCCAAGTTGTGATCCACGAAACTCTGATATGGTGTCCATCTGTTGACGTCACACGTGGATTGACATGTGTTGAATACTGCCACATGTCACTCTGATTCATGACTTACATGTGCCTGAAATGTTGAATCAATCTGACACTTGTCATTACCTGATTATGCCACGTGTCCCTAGTTGACGTGGTCTGCTGTCATGAGTTGGGTCGATGATCTAGATCATATTCTCGATTCAATGCCTGCGATTGAATCATGATATCACATATCACGAAATCGGGGTTCCTGATGTCAATAGTCTTTGTCATTTCCAACTCTCGATCCCCGATGCCTCTCCATTGGCTGGAATCAACGGTCCAGATCAAAGCTTGATCTGATGGTTCAGATTGCATCGTGATTTCACATATCACGAAATCAAGGTTCCTGATGTCAATAATATTTGTCATGTCCAACTCTCGATCCCCAATGCCTCTCCATTGGATGGAATCAACAGTCCAGATCAAAGCTTGATCTGATGGCTCAGATTGCATCGTGATTTCACATATCACGAAATCGGGTTTCTTGATGTCAAAATTCTTTGACATCTCCAACTCTCGATCCTCGAAAATCTGACATGGACAGGGATCAATGGTCCAGATTCAACCTCGATCTGATGGCTCAGATTAAGTTGTGATTTCGCATATCGCGATTACACCCGCTTCTCCTTGTTCTTTAAGGATCGTGCAGGTTCTCCTCGATCCAATGGTGGTCGAACCCTGTGCTCGGATCTGACGGCTGAGACCTGTCCTCCTCTTTAGCGCACTCTTCTTGTCTATATTCAGATCTGACGGCCCTTGTTCTATCGGGATTTCACCTTGGCTTTTCCTGATGGTAAACCTCGTGCAGCTCCTGTCCGATCTGACGACTGACGGGATTTCAGAATGAGATCCAACGGCTATGGATCTATGTCTTCCTTCTTCTCTGCGATCTCCTATATCTTGAGCTTTGTTGCACGCGTTTTCCTCAACATTGTTCCTCCTGAGATTTCACATACGTCTGAATCCCCAAGGGATTTTATCCTTCTTATCCTACTATCTCCACTATTGTAGTTGCCATCAATGACAAGCATACACTACTTATTAAACATTTGCCAACAATCTCCCCCTTTGGCATTGATGGCAACTACAACACTCGAATTCTTTTCTCCCCCTTTGACATCAATGTCAAAGAAGAGACATGCTCCCCATGAGCTATTGGAGTAAATTTAGGATGCATTAGATAATCAAACAATACAAATCTCCCCCTAACAAGATGGACTCTTTTAGGTGTGAAACAAAATGACACCCAGCTTCTGTCTGAGATATTCAAACGGTGTCTTGGCTAGGGGCTTAGTAAATATGTCTGCAATTTGTTCTGTAGTGGGAA
>ML794066.1:568057-585667 GCA_009831015.1 Picea engelmannii
ATATATATATATATATATATATATATATATATATATTAAATAAGTAGTTATTTATTATCCAAGGGACACATCCTTTCATGGATGGTCACCATATGTTCTATATATATGGAACACTCATCATTTTAATAATCAATCGATCACATATCATCTCATATGACAACTCAACATGGTATCAGAGCAGGATTGGGCTTGACTCCCTCCTGGGAGGGCCCAGGTAAACAGAAGTTGGAACTAGAACATCATGATTTTATGAAATAGATTGGGATCATGTATTCACTAGTCTCCTTCATGTATATTGGTATAGTAATTCCACGGAAGTAGAACGGTTGAACGTGGATTTGGAAGCAACAAAATGGTCATGGGATGATTTAATCATGGATGATAATGATGGTTTCTCCATTAATAACCCATATTTTCCAACATAATTGTAGGAAATTGAATCCTAGTGTGTGCGAGTACATGACGCCATCATTGGATTCCCAAAAAGACATGGTAGTGGTGGAGGTGCCTAGGATTGGAAAAGAAGTGGCTGCCAAGGCCATCAAGGAGTGGGGGAAGCCAAAGTCAAAGGTTACTCATGTCATTTCTACACTACCATTGGAGTCAACATGCCCGGAGTTGACTATCAGTTGAAAAATATTCTTGGCCTCTGCCCCAACATTAAGAGAGTCGTGATGTACCAACAGGGTTTCATTACTAGAGGCACTATTCTTCACGTGGATAAATATATCATCGAGAACAACCTGGGAACTAGAGTTCTTATCATCTGCAATGAAATCATGGTTGTTACCTTCGATGGCCCCTCTGACACCCAACACGATAGTATGTTTGACCAAACTCTCTTCAGTGATGGTGCGGCTATGCTCATCGTGGGAGCCGATCCCATCCCTCAAGTGGAGAAGCCATGTTTCAAGATGATGTGGATTGCACATACCATTATTCACAATCTTGAGAAATAGACATTTGAGGAGGCAATTTCATAATTAGATACTTTAGTTGAATAGTTCCAAGGATGCCAATTGGAGTGAAAGAGGAAGAAATTATGTGTGACTTTGTGAACATGAGAAAAAATGTACATAGCCTACTCTGACTAGATTGCATATCTCAACCATACAAATCCTAGAGCGAAAAAAATACCCTTTTCTTTATTGTTTATGTTTGAGATGAAGTATGACATAAACGAGGAAGAGTTGCAACTGTTATCCTCATTTCCAAAAGTAATGGAAAGCCTTTTTCTCCCTTGCAAAAATGATTTTCGAAATTGATAGTGAGCCAGTGGATGGTCTTGCTCCAGTGTGGGACAATGAAGTAATATTTTAAGAAGTCGAGACTTGAAGATGACATCAGTGACTATAGTAGGAATTAGGAAGCAACAAAACTAGAAGAAAAGGTCTTTATCCTTGATGTGAGAACCCTTATTTATTTAAAGGACCATTTTCACTGGTACAAGAGCCCAAAAGATGTATTATTGTATTTGAGCCACTTTCCATGGTACGTGTTCTCAATAATGTTATGCATGTCATCAATATTACCAGTGTGCAATAAATGAAAGAGAAAAGGAGATCAATCCCCTTGATATTATCTCTTTCTTGTGGAGTTTCCAGAAGGGGACATGGTTAGTGGACAGTGAGATCACATGGCAGGTAGCATGATCTATTTTGAATTCTGACTTATGGGGAGTCAAGACTCAAGGGGAGTGAACTATCTCATGAAAATAATCAAACATGGAGGGCAATACCTTCCAACATGATTTCATGGAGTGACATCACAAGAAATGATGCTAAGAGACAGGTAATATCTAGGAGCATTGTACCTCCTAGGAGGAGACCATGTAAAATAGCAGAGACATTTCTAGTGACCATGAACACAATCTATGGTGATGGACCCTACGATAGAGGAAGATATAGTATGAGACTTAGATAGAGTTGTTGTATCAGTCCCATTACATGAGTCAAACCATGAGATGTTGAGGGAGTAGGCATGGCAGCAGTTCCAGTGCATGTAGAGGCACTCCTATAGAGGGAGGCAATACTACATCTAGAGGGAGTAGAGATTTAGTTACCTCTAGAGAAGGAGGAAGGGAAAACTCTAGCTCTAGAGAAATAATTTATTGAGCCACTCTAAGTTCCATATAGACCAGCTATAGAGGAAGTAATTCCGCATAGAGAGTGAAGGAGCCAGTAACCCCAGAGGAGGGTAGTTGTTGATAGAGTAGAGAAGCTAGTCTTAGTCTCAGTGTTTATCAGTTACATAGTCCTAGAGGGAAGAGTTGAAAAATCCCAGAGGAAGTAGTGTTGAAGAAGAGGTATGAGGAACCTTACTCAATCATTTTATGTTAGAAAGTAATATATGTTCTCGTTTAACCATAGAGAATATACAAATATTGTCACCCAAACATAGGTTGAAGCCACCCTTGAGCACCTTAACCTTGACAGAGAATGATTATGGAAGAAAACCAATAGCCAACCAAGACTAATGCATCAATAAAGGATAACCAATACTGATAATAAATTCCAACCATAACCAATAGAAAGTCTAAGCCTAAAACAGGAACACAGATTGCAGCAGCTGCCAACTGCAGCTACTCCCTAGACTTGCGCACTTACCCAGTTTCTATAATGCACACTTCTTTTGAGCTGTGTGTACAAAATGAGGTATGTCTACTTGTATTTATATTGTTTTCCTAAGCTATCTGGGCCGACTTGTCTTCTAGGGTTAAGTTTAATTCTTTAGGGTTTCTTCTTGCTTCTCGAAATATTCTATTCTTGTCAGGGTTACATGTGGAGGTAAATACCTCCCACAACTACCATAATATCAACACTCCCTCCTAGGTAGGGAGGTATTGAAGGAAATGGTCTTGAGCACAAACATACCATTCAACTGGTAGAATCATCATAGTCATACAGGATATCTCATGATTAGATCATGAGCACCATTATCACTGTCATCTGATAGCATCAACTACATCATCTCTAGAATCCATACTCCATTTGATTAATCAGGCATGATGTTGAATAAGTCACTCACTCCACAGCGTGATACAAGGACCATTCTTCTAATTCAGACATACATCCTAGAAGAATGACTGTCCCAACAAAGCTAAAAGCTATGCCATGGAATACATCGACCTTTCCTATAGGAATGTCAATATAGGATTATTTTCTAATCAAGTCATAGAGATCCATCTCAACCTATATGCTTTAAAAAATATCAACACAACTGATAGTCTACATGGTAATCAGAACAATGTCATTCAATAGAACACAACTGTGTCAATCCATAGTAGTACACAACTACAAACCAGTGGTACACTACCACACCAAATAACACACAACTACTTAATTAGTGACACATAGTCATAACTAGTGGAACACATCCACCACAATAGCATACATCTATTGTCCAGAGACATACAGTCTCCATAACAATCATATCATTTGATATCAACCTGCATAGAAAAACAATATCATGATATAAAATGAGTCATGTGGGCCATTCTTCCACTCACATCAGTGAGATATGGAAGAGAATCTTTCCTGAGAAGGTAAAACATCAACCACGAGCTATCTGGACTATTATTCTCAAGCATAGAAGAATAATTGTCCTGATTTCTGAGCCTGGACCATTCACCTAACTGAGACATTCCTCCGACACTAAACAAAGTGCAACCTGGAGAGAATGAGTCTGCCCTAGGGAATGCATGTCCCTGATTGTTGAAGCTGGACCATTCGTCTGGCACTAAACAAAGTGAAACCTAGAGAGAATGAGTCTACCCTAGGGAATGATTTTCCAGAACATTTCCTAAGAAAATGACTGTCCTGCACCAACCTCCAAAATAGACCATTCTTTGAAATTGCTCACAACTGTGAACTTCAAAAGAAAGAATGCATGACGAGGTAGACCATTATACTTGACCACTACTGACATTGATTTCCAAGAAGAAATATTTTCCTAGACCATTCCCCCACACTAGCCAAAAAGGGAATCAATGTTTATGGTACATCAACAATCTATCGAGCCATTTTCATTACAAAAATGACTGTTCGATTTGGACCATTTTTCGAGCTGGAAAATGCCTGTTCGTCAGAAATCTAAAAACACTTTCTGAACTGGAAAGGAACTGATCATCTTGGACCATTTTGAGAACTACAAAATGGCTGTCCATAGATCAATAACACATTAGTTCTCCCTCCCAACATGGGAGTCATCTCTTCCCTTTTCAATAAGGAATTCGTCTCCACGAGATTCATCTTAGATATTATTTTTGAGATTAACTGTGTAGTGTAAGTCATTAATCTGTGACCCATATCCATGAGTATTAGTCGCAACTGAACAATAATTCTCATGATTAGAATAGTCCACTTAGCACTCATTGCATCTAGTGATTCTCACAGGGGTGAATAAATGGGATTGAAACCAGCAAAATGAATCACATAGCATCAATCATCACTTCTGGGGCTTTCACCTGGTAACCGGGACTTCCTAGGTGGTCATCCATCCCAAGACGCCTTTGGATTAAGCGCACTTAACTGTGGAGTTTTTCCCCACAATCAAGCCCACTTAGCTTGCTACCCCATTTGAAAATCCTTAGCAAGTATTGTGCCTTATGAATTATCCAGTTAGAGCTTCCTTCACTCTTATTATTTAAGCATAGAGGGGCTTCCGCAGGGCAACATATTAGATTTTATTTTTGGGATTAACTGCGTAGTGTAAGTCATTAATATATGACCCATATCCATGAGTATTAGTCACAACTGACCAATAATTCTCATGATTAGAATAGTCCACTTAGCACTCATTGCATCGGGTGATGCTCACAGGGGTGAAGAAATGGGATTGAAACTAGCAAAATGAATCACATAGCATCAATCATCACTTCCAGTGCTTTCACCTGGTAACTAGGACTTCCTAGGTGGTCACCCATCCCAAGATGCCTATGGCTTAAGCACACTTGACTATGGAGTTTTTCCCCACAATCAAGCCCACTTAAATTGCTACCCCATTTGAAAAACCTTAGCAAGTATTGTGCCTTATGAACTATCCAGTTAGAGCTCCCTTCACTCTTATTATTTAAGCATAGAGGGGCTTCCAAAGTGCAACATATTAGATATTATTTTCGGGATTAACTGCGTAGTGTAATTTATTAATCTATGACCCATATCCATGAGTATAAATCACAAATGACCAATAATTCTCATTATTAGAATATTCCACTTAGCACTCATTGCATCGGGTGATGCTCACAGGGGTGAAGAAATGGGATTGAAACCAATGAAATGAATCACATAGCATCAATCATGACTTCTGGGGCTTTCACCTGGTAACCAGGACTTCCCAGGTGGTCACCCATCCCAAGACGCCTATGGCTTAAGAACACTTAACTGTGGAGATTCATCTTGTTTCTTGAGTACACAAACTTTTTCATCTTGGATAGAGGCTTTACCAAAATATCTTCTATTTGCTCATTTGTGGGGATATATTGGAGAACCACTTCTATTTTGTATACCTCATCACGGAGAACGTAATGCTTGATCTTAATGTACTTTGGTATTTCTGGAACACTTGTTTTTCTCTGAAGGCTTCATATAGCTATTGATAATTATAGTATATCATGGTTGGATTCAACTCTTTTGTTTCCTGCTAGCTCATGACATCGTGGCAAGGGTCAAAATGGAACATATCCAAGTGGAACTTCTTCTGTCATCATGAGAGTTTGTCATGGATTATAAATCCATCATCATGTACTTCTAAGTAACCATTCTGATACAATATATATGTTATATAAATTTTTCACCATGCTTCTGTTGTTCATTGGAGGCTCTAAAACCAAGTTGTCTTCTTACATTTGCATACAAGAGTCTGTTTCTGGTATACCTCAAAACCTTGAGGTTGCTCTACATATGCTTCTTTGTTCAATTATTCTATTGAGGAGAACAATCCTAACATTCATCTGATGTAAACTCCAACCTATGGATATTGCAGGAGATATAATGGCTCAGGTAGAGGTATGTCTAGTTACTAGAACAAGCTATCATCATAGTCTTCTCCCTCCATATGGGAGAAACTTTAGTTTTGGATCTCGCAATGCTTCCATTCATAGGTCTTCCATACATTGTTCTTCATCACAACTTCCATTTCTTCTGCTTGATTGCTTCTAGTGGGTTCAGGCCAAGCTGGTAGTCTTGCGATTCTTGATATAATCACTGGTTGTTCTCGTTTTTCTTTCTCTCTTGGAATCTTCTTATTCTTCCTCATGTTTCTCTTTAGCTCTTGAGTCCATGGAATTTTCTATAGATTCCATGCGCTGAATATTCCAACTTCTTCCTTTCATCATAGGATCATGGATGTGGATGGACAACCACATATACTTTAAGGCTTCTTTTTGAAGAAGACTTCTTCTAAAGTCAAACTAAACATGTGTTTCTTTTTATGGCTGCTACCATCAATGGGAACATGGATAGATACTTTATAATCATTGGTGGATCATATTATTTAGGATTAGCTCCCTCCTAATCCTTGCTTCATGTATGAATGCATGCTATTCTTTTGTAATTAAATAATCAGCTCCCTCCAACTAAGAGATTCTACGCTTTCGTCTGCACCCTTATTTCCTTCTGCAAAGTGTCACAAGTGTTTTTCTAATTTCCTCTTGGTTGCTGAATTCTTTTTGTTTTTACTTCTTCCAGGTTTCTTCAAGTTTGATTCTGATTTCGGCTTAACTTGTAGCTGTTACTTATGTTAATAGCTTCCACATGAATTGTTACCAAGGATTGTCGATGTACTTCATATTTTCATGTGTATTTCTTGACTTGTAGTCATCATGATAACAATCCTTATCTTGTTATTCTTACATAGGTATTGTTTTTGTTTGAACATCTTATCTTCTAAGAAATAGATATGAAATATATGTACACAAACTATGTAAACATCGTATGTACATGAGTTATGAAGAATATTGTTACCTTATCTTAGAAGAAGAAGTTTGTTTTATCCTACTTGGCCTTCTTTGAGGGTTCCCTTTATTTGTCGACCGATGCTTCATCTGTTTTCTTCCTTTTATTTAAATTGGGACAATGATTCTTGTAGTGACCATATTTTCGATAGTTGAAGCATTGTATTTTTAAAATATCTTTCTCTTGATTTGGTTTCTTCTTTGAGCCAAACTTCTTTTTGTTCCTGAAATTCTTGAACCTTGCTATGAAAGCTTGATCATTGTATTTCTTTTGGGGTTTCTCTTTTGCACTAATCCTTGTTTCTTCTTGTGCACAGCAAGTCCAAAGTTCTTCAAATGTGGGATACTCCTTTCTTGTGTTCATGCTTGCGGAAAATGCATCCCATGGCTTGGGAAGGTCATTGAGTACTATATTTACCAATTCCTTCTCTGAAATGATTTATTCAATAGCTTGTAGTTGATCTCTTAACTGAAATATTCTCACAAGGTATGATGTTATGTTGTCATCATCATTCGTTTCATGTCACAGAGCTCATTCTTCAGACTCATTACTTGTCCAGTTTTTCTGACTGAGAAGAGGTTTGTTAGGGAATCATACATCTTCTTAGATGAGTCAATATGGGAGATGTAGGGTATCAAGTGGTATTTTATATAGTCCACTATGATACTCATGGAATTAATTCCATTGTCTTTGAACTTCTCCATAACTGCAACGTTCAGAGGTTCCTTCTCTTTTCCTTCTTCGAACTGTGGTTCCACGATCTTTCCTTTCACGATATCCAACACTTTATTCTTGGAAAGGATGAGTTCAATCCTTTTCTTCCATTCTCTGAAGTTAGAAGACCCTTCTAACTTGTTTTATGACTTCATAGAGTAAGTCATAATTTCTTTGACTTGGTCAACCCTTGATTTGATGAAAAAATCAAACTTGACATCTTAGCCTATTGAGAGTACCAGGATATGCGCTAGGCTAGGGTGCACTAGGATATCCAAAAGATATGTTAATATCTTCACTTAAGGTGCCTCAATAAGAGGGTTAGGGTTTTGTTGCTACAACAAAAAATGGCTACAACTATAACTGTAACTGAGAAAATTCTCCCAATCTATCTTCCAACGGTTAGACTGTCCAAGGATAGTGTGGGCCCATAACCTGTTATAAAGTAATATATGTGCTCGTTTAACCATAGACAATATAACAATATTTTCACCCAACCATAGGCCGAAGCCACCCCCAAGCACCTTAACCTTGACAAAGAATGATTCTGGAAGAAAACCAATAGCCAACCAAGGCTAATGCATAAAGAAAATATAACCAAGATTGATGAGAAAGTCCAACCATAACCAATAGAAAGTCTGATCCTAAGCCAGGAACACAGATTGCAACAGTTGTCAGTTGGAGTTGCTCCCCAGATTTGCGCACTTGCCCAGTTTTTGCAGTGTGCACTTCTTCCTAGCTGAAATTTCGAGCTATGTGTACAAAATGATGTCTCTCTACTTGTATTTATACTGTTTTCCTAAGCTGTCTAGGTCGATTTCTCATTTTGGAGGCTAAATACTTAATATTAAATATTTTCTTGAGCCGACTTGTCTTCTAGGGTTAAGTGTAATGCTTTAGGGTTTCTTCTTTCTTCTCGAAATATTCTATTCTTGTTAGGGTTACATGTGGAGGTAAATAACTCCCGCATCTACCATAATATCAATATTTTGTCACTTGACTCTGCAAAATATTCTTTATCAGTCATAAAATTTAATTTATAAACAGACAAGAACACACAAATTGCTAAAGATAAATCATACACCTTTAAAACAAGCTACTGAAATATATGATTCAGTTTTGAATCTTGTTTCCTTCAATAAGACCCTGTTGTCATCAATATGGTTACGCCTTCTAGTAAAATCAGAATGAATGGAAATTGAAAAGTATCTCACAAGTATAGAGTAAACCTTATGACTAAAGTTCTCTCTCTATTATCTTTGTCTTTCTTGTCTCTTCATTTGATTGAGATTTTATTCCTTCTGAATAAGTTATGGTAGTTCAACTACCTTTCTTTAGTTAAGCTTAATTATCTTAACTAATTGGTTGAGAAAATAAAAATAATATATATATATATATATATATATATATATATAAGGGTCTAATTAAATAATAACTAAATAGGCGGGACCCCTTGTGACCCTCGTCCAATTTATTTTAATAGTCATCAAAACATGAAGAACCCCAAACATTTGATTCATACATCCTCCTTGTAACTCCCATTCTCATATTCATAATCAAATATTTTAATATCAACAATATATAACATGACTATATCCAAAAAAATAGAATTATATACATGTTGTCCAAAACACTGTCTAAACATGTATTTTTTGTCCAAAACATTGTCAAAAAAAGAAAAAAACTATCCTCAATAGAAAATAATATTAATTAGCATTAAAACCCATATTTACTATGATATGCATTTGGCCTCTTTTCACTGCTGCCCTCTTTCAATATTTCTTTCGCAGCCTTAGGATGATTGGAACCTTGAGGATAGATCTCGTTGATGACATCGGAACAATTGTATTTGAGATGAAGATGAGAGGACAGAAATTCATAGGAATCTTTGGATGACTTGGAGGGAGTGGACACTCATTTTACTTTATCTGGCTCTATCTTGGGAGCATCATTTTTTATCCTTTTACTTGCATGGGAAGATTGGATGGGTGAGACAACATAATCGACTTAAGCATTTGTAATTTTTTGTGGTGTAGGAGGGGGTAATGGAAAATACGTAGTAGGCCAACCATGGTGATGAGTAGTAGGTTGATGGACAATCTCTTGCCAACCATCATTGGAAGTTGGTTTTGGTTGCATAGACACATGAGGGGGAACACGAATACCATAAAATTGTTGATGTGGCTGGAAAGGAGGCCTCTCATATCGGGGATGGAGAATCCCATGGCCAACTAGGTTGAAGAACCCAACTTGAAAGAGATGATTTAATTCCTATGGATCAACATCAAAATGTATTGAAAGACGTGGCCTTCTATGGCCCCTCTACCAATTCCCTCTGCCTCTATTAGCACCTCTGCCAATTCTTCCCCTTCTAAAGAAGCTCATCCTAAAGAAATATTCCAACATGTCATGAAAAACTTTGAACAATCCATGCATCAATACTCTACCTAAATAAAATCAAAATGTTGGCTCTATCATTCACCATAGAAGCACATGCAATCCATACATCAATATCGTAACACTCAATAATCAATTTCCCATTTGAACAAGGAGTGGTAGGGATATTGGTAAGATGAGGGGGTTATAATGAGAGAAAAAATGGTAGCATGTATGGGAAGCGGCCAACAAATACTGTTCAAGCAAATGGATAAGTAACATAAAATGTATCCATATCCAAACTTCCAACACCGACCATCAACTAGTATTTTCTTTCGTTATTAATCATTTCTTTTTTCAAAAATGAAATTCATAATAATAGAACATGGAATGTTTAAAATGTATTTGGGAAGGTGAGGGGAAAATAATGAGAGAAAAGTGGGATAATTAAAGGTAAAAAAAAAGATTATTATTCTATTATATGCATTAGTATCTATTGAAAAAGAAACATCAACATCATTTTCCAAAACCTTTCTCTATTCAATAACTGAAATCCAACAAACAATTGTTTTCATATTATCCAATATAAAACCCTAGGAAAGTTCCAGGACTATCAAACTATACAACTTTAATTTCCCCTTCCTTTTCTTTTTATCAATAGAGATTTTATAAAATACTGTTAGCAGAGTCATTCCAACAATTAAAACCAGACTACATCAGGTGTGCATGGGAGGTTGCGAACACAACATAAATCCATCATCATAACTTTAATACTTGCTATATAAACAAACTGGGTTTCAAAAGCCCATGTGAAACTAGTGCACATCATTTATTTTAACATAATACAACTTCAAAATCGACAAAACCCCCATGGATAAATGAAAAAATGAGCCAAGACTTAACGCAAATAACAGATCTTCCCGTTGTCGGGTTAATCACTTATAACATACATCAAGGATAGAGTTTGAATCTCTTAATTTCCATACACCAGATAAAAGAACCGAGGTATGGGTGCACGAAAGGAAGATAACATACATCAGGGGTTTGCAAAAAAAAAAAATTAACCATCTCTTATGAGAACAAACTTTCCACAGACCTCTCATGGTGGTCACAAGGAAAATACACCTGTATATTCACAAACAATTGAAAGATAATTTGAAGGAGATACAAGTCTCCAAAGAGTGGGTAATGGTGTTAAGAAAAACAACTGTCCTTTTGTTTCATAGAGAAAAATAAACCCTTGAATTTTAATCACCAAAGATGAATGAAACCAAATTTTTTTTCCATAATTATTTTCCAATAGTCAAAACACAGAAGCAACATTCATTTTGGTTGCAACACAATCACATAACCCAACATAAAGGAATTTCTACCATTATCTCAACTTAAAACATTTAAATTCCAATAGGGAAGAATCTTCACTTAAATGTAAAGTGCATAGTCGTGATACCCACATACATTCATCTAAACTTCGGAAAGAAAACACAATCTGTAAGCAAATCTAAGAGCCAACATCATGATTTTATTTGGAGCAGAGCTACAGTTTGTGAATGGAAAGGTAAGAGCCAACATACCTATATGGAGAATGGAAGAAAACTAACAAGCACCACTATTCTTTCCAAGGCCGAGAAAAACGAAGGAAACACCAGCCAAAGAAACAAACAAAAATGTGAACCAAGTGAGGGTGGCGACCTCAAGGTAGGGTTAAAGAGGCGTGCAGTAATTTCACTTCATTTCTAACATTAATTTCCATCACACTCAAGTACGATCAAACCCAATACCTCCAGTGCATAGTCCACTATGTTTTACACATAACATTTCAATACAAAAATCGAATTTTCCTCTTTTCATTAAGCTCATACGTTTTATATGCGTACTTGACACTTAGCACCAAATACATCGCAGGTCCCAGATTCTTTGCTAGGGAAGGATTGCAACCTTATAAAACTTAACCATTATTCATGATAATAACAATAATATTAGATGTTTAATATGCATAACTATATATGGCCCATGCTTGGAGTTTGAATCAACAAGTCAAAATATATGTGGAGAAAAAATACCCATAGATGCTCATTAAAACAACATTTTTCCCCTTTCCATTTTAAATTAAATTTCCAATAAACCCCATCATTCATCCATAAAGCGGTTTTGAATTTCAAACTGTAGAGTCATCTTTGCAGGGTAGTCATGAGCACAATTAAATAAATAACCTTTCATTATTATTCACGTCGCAGGATCCCACTTATTTAGTATATTATTAAAATATATAAGTATTAAGGCATTGCAACCTATTTGCAGGCAGGGATTTCATGTTGCGCTTTTGGCCATCAACAAACTGGCGACTCCATAGGGAAATTTTTTCCCAAAAGATTTATAACTCAGAATGTTTGGTTTTGTAGACCATTAGAAGTCATGAAAACTACTGAAAAGCATAGTTATGCAACAAGGGGGGAAAAAGTGGTTTAAGGGAAATAATGAGACGACATTTCAAGGAATAGCTTATGAAAAGTGATATGTATGAGGGGAGTTGGTCCTGTATGCATAACAATCGAACAAGATGTAACAGATAATTCTTTTTATACCTCCAAGAATAATGCTTCTGATATGCTCTTGAATCTCATGATGGAGGGAAGAAGGGGATAGCATAAGCAAGGAAGAAGACAAAATCAAGTATCCTGCAACAATATTAAAAGAAAAAAGCTATTTTAGTGATGTTTGAAAGGAGGACATCGTGACAATTGTGTGTGTATTATTTTTCATCGATCAACATACTTACAAAATGACATTTTTATGGCAAAACTAATCGAGACTTTATTTCTGATGATTACGAGAAACAAACAACAAAAATTAAAAGCTCAACAAACCAAAGTAAAAGGAAAATAGTAAGACAAAAGACTATATACAACAATCATTTTTACACAAGTGTTAATGATCAAGCTGGTTCCACATAATGTTTCAAGTGGGAACCATTATTATTGTAAGAGAACAAGTGCTCTTCCAAATGATTTAGAAGGCTTGCGTTTGTGCCCAGGATAAAAACGATTTTGAAAGGACCTAGCCATAAATTTTGAAATTTAGAATGTCTCCCTCTTTCATCATGGGTTGAGTCCCATAGTAGGACTTTTTCATCAATATTGAAGTCATCGACCTTTGCTCATTTTTTAAAATACTTTTTTATTGTCTGTTGCCTTGTTTTTAGGTTCTCCAAGGCAAAATTTATTTGTTCCTCTAGGTCTAGCAATGAATTTATCCTTTGGGGAACATTAGAAGAATTTAATTATTTAGTCTATAACAACAGTCATAAGGAGGAAATCTATAGCTCAGTAGGAATAATATCCTCTTGGCCATATACGAGTTGAAAGGGATTAAAGCCTGTAGTTTCTTTGGTGGTTGTATGATCTACCCAAAGAGCATAATTGAGAAGCGTCTGCCACCGACAAGGTTTGTATTCTATGATTCTCTTTATGATTCTAACCATATTCTTGTTAGTGGAATCTTCTTGCACATTTCCCTGAGGGTAATAAGAAGATGAAGTAAAATGTTTGACACTTAATTTAGCCAGAAATTGGGTCAATTTTGCATAAATTAAGGATGGGCCATTGTCCGTAATGATCTCTATTGATATGTCAAATATGGAAAAGATGTTGGATTCTAGGAATGAAATTACCTGCTCATCTTGTGCATGTCTAATAGGGATAGCCTCGGTTCACTTAGTAAAGTAATAAGTGGTTGTCAAAATGAATATATTCCCTATGAAAGATGGAGGATTGATAGGACCAATAAAGTCTAGGCCCCATTTAGAAAAAGGGAAATATGGGAGGATAGGTTGTAAGGGCATGGCATAAAGGGGTTCTTTCCTAGCGAATTTTTGGCACTTATCACAAGGTCTTGTGAATTTATAGGAATTGACACATAGTCTGATTTGTCCAGTAATTTTCCAAACAGGGACCACATTTGAAACCCACTCGACATACTTAACTAGAAATATTATATTAGCTTTCAACAATTTTTCCAACTCTTTTCGAATAATAGCTTTGAGCGTAGGGTTAATAGGCCTTTGTTTTTTTCTAACTGGTTTGATCCCTTTCTTGATAGGAATGGCATCATGTATAAGAACATGATCAAAACCACAAAGATCCTCGTTTGAGCATGCAAAAACATCTTGAAATTCACAGAGCAATTATGTGAATTTCTCCTTTTCCTCATCAGAACATTGGGCACCTAATTTAATGATCTTTGGAGATTCAGATGTCCCAATATTCAAGGAAATGGTATAACCAACTTTCCTTTTCGACTCCTCTTCCTTATGTGTTTACTTGTTTCCTACATCACTTGACAAAAATGAAATTTCGAGAGGATTCAAGCCTTTAGAAAATTTATCATCTTCAATAGATATGATTTCTTTAGGCTTAAACGGTTCATTTTGTATGAAAGCGAAAATGCCTTCATCACCAAGGAAAACCTACTATGACTCTATGTTATCAAGAATGTGAGGACGATATAGAGATTGAAATGTACAATCAGGTCTTTGAGGTAAAATTTGTTGGGTGGGGGATGTTGCAAAAGAAGCTAACCTATCAACCATTGAATTAAGTTCCCTCTTAACATGAGTGATGTTAAATGATAAAATATTTGAAATGAACGTCTAAATAGATTGAGTATAACGTTTAAGTAACTTTTTTCTTGGTGAATAAATCTTATGTACCAGATTCACAACAAGTTTATAATCACCAAAAACTGTAAGGTGGACACAACCAAGGTTATATGAATTTTTTATGCCTAGCAATAAGGACTCAAACTAGGTGACATTGTTAGTGCAAGAAAATTCTAACCTATAAGAGAAATTGTGGATTTTACCTATAGGAGAATATAGAATGATACTAGCTCCATTACCTTCTTTGAACATGATCCACCGAAATGCATGTGCCACATCCCATCATCAAAATGAATTGGTTCAAGCATAGTGTCCCCTCATTGACAAAGATAGAGTACACTCCCAAATCTTCTTTGAGATAATTTACATTATGTTGGGGAACACTCTCTATATATGGTGAAATTATTCCTTCCCTAAGGAATATAATGTTCTTTCCATTCCGATGGACAGACAAATGTGTTCCATCAAGTGACAGGCATCCACCAGTTAAGGCTTTCCAATCTCTTCCTAAAATAATTGAATAGTTACTCATCGACATATCAATTACTTGGATGTTGAGGCTTGTTCTTATCTTAGGATGTGCGCACATAAATAAGGTTACATCTTTTATTTTACCTATAGTTTATTGTTGAAAACTATTATAAGAGAGCATTCTTTTAGAATTTTCATTAGTGCAAGACAAGCCAAGCTCTTCCATGATAATTTTAGACATTACACTTGGACCGAACCTGCCATCAATTAGGAAACAATGTGTTAATCCCTAATATTGGATCATTACCCCTTAATTGGGGCATATTACATTAGTAATGTTATTTTATTTATGTCATCTTTATTCCATTAGTTGTAATTATACCTCCTAGTCTCCTATATATACCAAGGAGACATTTTCATTTGGAATCATCTTGTACTTGAACATTTATGTGGGGTAAAAGGAGGTTTCCCCCTCGAAGAGGATTATTATCTGAAATTATGTCTTTTTCAAGGCGTTGAGTACTTATTCTGAGGTTTTTCTATGCTATATTGATATTTGGTTCTTAACATATGGTATCAGAGCTCAAGGTCTTGGGGTTTCGTTGCTACATCTGAGACACCTTGGAATTTTTGATATAAATTTTTTTCTACAATGTTTCAGAAGGAATGGCTTGTAGGATATTATTAGACGGATCAAGGTATGTTGGGTTGAAATTTCATCTCCTGAGGCATTATAATTTCGAAGATACAACCTGTACAAGATAGGGTTATGGAATCATCCTGAACTGAGTCATTGCAAAATTTTCGCTATAAAAACTTTTCTGTAATGTCTCAGACCCTGAACTACAGAGGATATTTACAGAAATTAGTAAGGTATCTGTGGTAAAAGGTTAAGCTTCTGGTTCATCTTAAATTTGTAGATACACCCTATGTAATATAGGGTATCTGACTAGTCCTATTGACTAGTCTCAAGAAGGTGTTCCAGGTAAAGCAATCATAACTTCTTCCTAGAGTATCAAAATTGAGTGGGACTAGTTTCATTGGATCGTGGATAGTCTGTAGTATTTATGGTATGATTTTCAGAATTGTATATCAATTATTTTGTGTGGAGCACTCTATACAAGTGAGATCTCCTGGAAAGGTAAAAAATCAACAAGTTGTGGGGAAGTTACCATAAATTCCACTTGGCACATCCAATTTTGATTAGACTTGTGGCATTGCAGAAAATAAATATCATAGAACTACATAAAATAAATTTTCATACCCATAAGGGCCGAAACTTGGGAGATACAACAGAAGAAAGATTTTCTAGCAAAACCACCTCTAAATAAAGGTTCAAAAGTGATACTTGGAAAACATGCCACCCAAAAAGGGAACTTCTACACCAAATAAGCCTCCAGACAATCCTACTTGGACTCTTGATAAAGGTGAAGAGATGCGTAGGGACATAAATGATTTACAAAAGAAGATAGTAACAAAATATGAACTACAAGAGATGGAAGCTAAGTTGGAGGCAAAGATGGATGGTTTAAAAGAGGATATCATGGAATTATTGAAACATTTCGTAATAGAGAAGACACTTGCAAGTGAAAATGCATCCCATGAAATTCATGATGAGGACACAAGGAAGGTGAATCAAGAATGGAGAAACTCCAACTTTGGGTTGAATACCAACCACATTCCTAAGATCGATATGAGGAAGTTTGATGGCAAGGACCCAATCACATGGATACTTCAGATGGAACAATTATTTGATCTACATAATGTGCCACATACACAAAAGGTATATATTGCTTCTTTATATTTAGAACCTAATCAATTTGTATGGTATCGATGTCTTTGTTCTCGCATATCACTCGTCACTTGGACAATTTTCACGGAAGAAATGATAGCACACTATGGCGATAAAAGGAGCAATACCTTCTTTAGCCAATTGATAAATCTCAAGCAAAAGGGTTCAGTTACCAAGCACACTGAGAACTTCCAAAGATTGAATATAAAGGTAAACGATAGTCCATATGAGCACTTGATTGATGTATTCATAGGAACTTTATAGGATAACATTCAACATGATGTTCGCCTTTGGGAACCCAAATCATTGGAGAATGCATTTAAGGTGGCAAGAAATGTTGAAAGTAAAAATATGGCTATGTCTACTAGAAGGACCAATCCTAACATATATAGAGAGAACAATGCTCCTTCTTCTAAAACACCGCAACCTACAATGTTGACACCTCAACAATTGGAGGAAAGAAAAGAAAAAGGTTTATTCTTTAATTGTGACAACAAGTACAGTAAGGGACATAAGTGTGGTGAGAAGAAATTATTCTACATAGATTGTGAAGAGGAAGAAGAACAAGAAGAAGAACCATCTCAAGATGAAAATGTAGAAGCAATTTCATTTGAAGAGTTGACTCCCACGATATCGTGTAATGCATT
>ML794066.1:586044-616488 GCA_009831015.1 Picea engelmannii
CATCAGATCATAATGAAGGAAGAAGATATCCCAAAAACAACATTCCGAACTCATGAAGGCCATTATGAATTTTTGGTCATGCCTTTTGGTCTTACAAATGCACCTTCCACATTCCAAGGGTTGATGAATTCCATTTTCAAGCCGTTCCTTCGAAAATTTGTGTTAGTATTTTTTGATGATATACTAATCTATAACAAGTCTTGGGAGGATCATGTGTGACATGTTGACAAGGTACTACAACTACTAAAGGAGAAACAACTATATGCCAAACCATCCAAATGTTTCTTTGGAGTAAAGGAGGTAGAGTATTTGGGTCATATTGCATCTCATGAAGGTGTCAAGGTAGACCCTAACAAGATTAAGGCCATGATGGACTGGCCGATTCCCAAAACATTGAAGAATCTTAGAGGATTTTTGGGTTTGACAGGTTACTACCGCAAGTTTGTTCAAAACTATGGAAGAATAACAACACCTTTAACGACACTAACTAAGAAGGATGCATTTTCATGGACTCCAGAGGCAACTAAAGCTTTTGAACAACTTAGAGAGGTGATGTGCAAATATCCTATCTTGATCACTCTAGACTTCACAAAAACCTTTATTGTGGAATGTGATGCCTCGAGAAATGGAATTGGTGTTGTCCTAATGCAAGAAGGAAGGCCCCTAGCTTGTGAAAGTCGAACACTCAAGGGAAAGGACTTACACAAACCCATTTATGAGAAGAAAATGATGGAAATACTATGTGCATTAAAGAAATGGCATCCTTTCCTAATAGGTAGGCACTTCAAGGTCAAAACATATCATGATAGTCTTAAATACTTCTTGGAACAAAGACTATCTTCAGAACAACAAGAAAAATGGGTAACCAAGATATTGGGTTATGATTTTGAAATCGTCTATAAAAAGGGGAAGCAAAATGTTGTGGCATATGCACTCTCAATAAAGGATGAAGATGTTGAGCCCCTTCTCTATGCTATCTCAATCATCCAACCCGATTGGATAATAGAAGCAAGGGATGAATGGAAGAATAAGGAAAAAGTGTGTACTCTCATTCAAAGGTTGCAACATGATTCCAGTGCATCCGATACATTTACATGGAAAAATGATTCACTATGGTACAAATATCTCTTATATTTATGTAATAAATCCCAACTCAAACAAAAGGTACTATTGGAATTGCACACCTCTCCAGTAGGAGGGAACTTAGGATTTTTGAAAACCTACCATAGAGTCAAGAAGGATTGTTTTTGGGATGGCCTTAAAACTGATGTTCAATGGTTTTTGGCAGAATGTTTGGTTTTCCAACAAAATAAGGTGGAAACAATTAAGACCCCAAGTCTTTTACAACCATTATCCATCCCAAGTCAGCGCTGGGAAGAGGTTTCCATGAATTTCATCATAGGGTTACCGAAGTCTAAAGGAAAGAGTGTCATCATGGTGTTTGTTGATAGACTGACCAAGTATGCACACTTTTGTGCACTCTCTCATCCCTTCAAAGCTAGTAAATTTGCCACTACATTCATGGAGACAGTTCAAAAGCTACATGGCAGCCCAAAGATTATTGTAAGTGACGGAGATACCATCTTCACTGGACATTTTTGAATAGAATTATTTTCTTGTTTGGGTACTCAATTGGCTCATAGATCATCCTATCATCGTCAATTTGATGGACAAACCGAGATAGTGAACAAATGTCTGGAAGGCTACCTTTGTTGCTTTATCTCTGATAAACAAACATAATAGTTCAAATGGTTACCCTTGGTAGAATGGTGGTATAACACTTCCTTTCATACTACAACAAAATGACACCATTTATGGCACTTTATGGATACCACCCTCCTTCTATCATGTCTTCTCTAAAAGAAAAATCTAAGGTTCAAGCAGTGGAAGATCACATCGAGAATCAACAAGAAGTTCTCCAAATCTTAAAGGACAACCTAACCATGGCACAAAATCGCATGAAACAACAAGAAGATCAACATCGTAGTGAAAGAAGTTTTGAAGTAGGGGATTGGGTGTTTTTAAGACTACAACCATACAAATAGATGTCCCTCAATCAAGCCAACAAGGATAATAAATTATCACGAAATTAACATGGCCCTTATAAGGTGTTGCAAAAGATTGGTACTATGGCATACAAATTGGAGTTGCCTGCATCTTCATGAGTACACCTAGTTTTCCATGTTTCATGCTTAAAGAAGGTTATAGGAAACAAGATCCCAGTTCAAACTATATTTCCAAAAAATGACGAGGAAGGAAAAATCATATTGGAGCCTGAAGCCATCACTGACACAAGAATTCGCCAGCTGAGGAATAGATCCATTTTAGAGTATCTCATTAAATGGAGAAAACTATCGGCTGAAGATTCCACTTGGGAAGATGAATCTTTTATACAGAAGCATCCAGAGTTACTCAAGCGTTGCAGACAAGACTTGTCTCAAGGGGAGGGGCATGTTAATCCCTAATATTGGCTCATTACCCCTTAATTGGGGCATATTACATTAGTAATGTTATTTCATTTATGTCAACTTTATTCCATTAGTTGTAATTATACGTCCTAGTCTCCTATATATACCAAGGAGACATTTTCATTTGGAATCATCTTGTACTTGAACATTTATGTGGGGTAAAAGGAGGTTGCCCCCTCAAAGAGGCTTATTATCTGAAATTATATCATCTTCAAGGCGTTGAGTACTTATTCTAAGGTTTTTCTATGCTATATTGATATTTGGTTCTTAACACAATGAGCTATTTAATCCATGATTTTTATAGATATATAGAAAGGGGGGTTATTTACAAGGTTCCTAAAATTATTTACGCCTATCTTATTTACAGTTGAGTCTTGTTCCTTTGACTCTTCAAATATATTGGCTATGGTAGAAATCTTACCTTCCATAAAAATTTTAAGATTCTTATGTTGTTCTTGGATGAAAACCATGTCCAAAAGAGTCACATCAGCTTTTATATTAGCCAATTAATTAAGGATATTATACTTAGAAGAGGGCAGAGGAGAAGACACTCCTTAATTATCTAAAATTCTGACAGCCTGTGTGTTAGCACTTTGAGAAGATGAGCTTGGAGTGGATGAAGTGCGGGGAAGATCATATTTTCCCTTGGTAGCGAAAGATTTATTCCTGGTATTAATTACCATAACATCTTATAGTTCAACCCAATCTAAAACCATGATCGTGGTATCGTGCCTTTTTCCAAAGATATTATCTCTAGCATTTTTATTAACTTTGCAAGTACTTTCTTCATGATTTTCTTCATAGAAGTTACACCAACTGCGAGCCATTATGGCCCTTGGATGAAATTTTTTTCATTAGTATTCCTAAAAGGAACTAAGGAAGAAGAAGATGCCCCAGGGGTAGAGGAAGAGGCATTTCCCTTTCGCTCATAGGATATCATCTGATTATTCATATCTTGAACAAGTTGTAGGAGGGAAGACATATATCTTTTCTTGACCAAGTATCCCTTAGGGAGACCCTTTCTTTTGAGTTTCTCCTCATATTCTAGGAAAGTATGAAGAGAAGAACCAAGATTGTCAATATCCTTCTCTTAGAGTTTATGATGATAAGGAGAAGGTAATGAGTTATAATAATGCATGAAAGTAGCCTAATTTTGAGGACATATTAGTTCAGACATTTGATTATATAATTTGGTGAAGCAAAGGTTAAAATATTTAATGGTTTCACCATCATTATATGCAATATTTTTGTATTCCCTTAACTTCTCATTTGGACTTTTGGGTTGTCCATAAGTGGACTTGAACCAATAAACCAATTCTTCCCAAGTGGAAAGGATTTTGGGAGGGAGGTCAAAAAAATATGTTGTTGATTTCCCTTCGAGAGAGTTGAAAAATAAATGTATGCAAGTATCGTTATCATTATCCCCTATGTGATGACAAGCATTAGAAAATGCTACTAGGTGTTCATTTGTAGTAACAGTTCCATTTCCCAAAAACCTAGGAAAATGGTCCTTGAATTTTGGTAATGGGTGAGTGGCTAGTGTTAGATTCAAGGGAGAAGATACGTTCCATCGAGTGGTCGTAGAATCTTCCTCAAATTGGAAAAGTATGTACTTCTTTATGATTTTATCAGTATTGGTAGTAGATTTAATAGGGATTTGATGATTGTAGATACTACCAATTACTAATGAAGTAGAAAGTTGTGAGGAGGAGGCACCTCCGATGCCACTACCACTACCTGCAGATGTCATGTTGAAGGTGATAGGTATGGGTGATAAGGATGAACTGGAAGAATCAAATAAAGTTCTCCTATGAGAACTTTCTTGTGTTGATAAGACAATTTTCCTCCTTATTTAAAAAATAGGAGTAGCTTTAGGGGACAACCCTATTCTCCTTCAAGAGATGTGAGGATTAGAGGACATGAAAATAAATACCAAAGAGGTAGGAAAAGTGAGGTTATTGTTGATTTCTATGCTGTCTTTTCCTAGATTCCCAATGTTCACGAATACTTATGTCCCTTTCAACTACTTCCCAAGAGCGTTCAGGTTCAACACGAGTACTAAAAATTTCTAAAATAGTGTTGAATAAAGTCAATGGAATGTTGATTTGGGAAACGAGACCGTTTCCAATATTGGGTTGTCTTGTAACAGGTACCGTCATGGAAAAATTGGTCAAAGAGTAATCCAATAAAACAGAAAAATAAAATATAATTGTGATACAATCTGTAATATCCCTAGGCTGAACCCAATTGTAAATGTAAATACAAATGTACGTAAACTGGTGAACTGTTTGATATAATTTTTGTATGCACCGTCCATGGTATAGTGCACGCATGCACTGCACATTAAAATGAGGAGTTTTCACATTCTAGGATACTGTGCGCAACAACTTAAGTGCATGCGATTATGAGGCCAGGGAGCCTTTATGTATATGTTGTGTTTTATAGGCTGGTGAGCCAGTTTATTATAAGCCAAAAGGATTATGTGATGATTCGGCCAAAGATCCTAGATGTTAAAGGCTAGCGAGCCTATTTTTGTATATGTCTCATCATTAATATAAAATACATCGATGCACACAGACTGACCACGATAAAAGAGTATGGGGGACTAAAATCCACTAGTTAGGAAAGGGGGGGGGGATAAAAGTTAAGAAAAAGGGCTAAGACAGGGAGCTTAAGCCATAAAATAATATTATATTGATATTCCTTAAATCATAAATTATGGATTTTTTTTTTATCCTAAGTTCTAAGGATGGGGAGAAGTGGGCCAAAGTAGCTCCCAACATGACAAGTGTCAATTTGGGGACATGCATACATATAGTTTTTACGTAGTTCATTTTCCAATTCCTACCATCATTCAGTCATGCATTCAATCATTCCAACATCATTCACTCACTGATTCAGTTTTCCTCCATACCTTCATGTCACTGCACCTAAACCTGTATCCATAACCATACATGTTTGTGTACCTGGTTAGCTTGTGAGTTGGACTAAAGAAGAGGGTTGTCAGGCCCGTGTGATATTGAAGAGGCAGGTTGTTAGGCCCGTGAGAAATATCTTTGGGTGAGATAATTGTTGGGAATTGATTTTCGAAGGTGCTAAACTATAGCTATAGAGCTCTGAGACTTCCTGTTTGGTCTATTGCTGAAGCCCAGAAAGGAAGTGGGGTAGTCGAAGGACTATTGAGTAGAGAAGGGGCACACTTCCTGGGGTGGGATGGGCATGTGGGAAATGAGGGACTGTAGGTTGTTAGTTTGAGTTGGCACCTGTGACAGAGTCTTTCCTGTTGTCTAAGATAGTCAACTTAGTTAGGAACACCTTTACCCAGGTGGAGTTTAGTCCCAACTCGGGGGTGACCTACTGCTAAGAGTGATGAGCAATGTGGTCTAAGGCTGGGAGGTTTGTGGAAGGTCTGCATGCAGTTGGTGATATTCTTACCAATATAAGTGTCAATTGTGTGAAAATTTACCTATTGCATTATTATTTACATGTTTATTTTTATGGGTTTATCCTATGTGTGGTTATAAATGTCTTTATATTTATGGGTATTGCCTATATATGATGCATGTATATGTTTACTATTATTTAAGTATGAATCCGTGCATTTATAGAATGTGTTTGTTTGTTTACATTTTATATATAAAGTTCTGCAAGAGTTCTGTGTGTATATTTTTTAATTGCATGCAGTTCGAAAAATTTATGTGGAATAGCTCAGTTGGATGCTGAGTATGTTATAGTATGTTGAGCAGGGAATAAAAGTGTTTCTCGAGTAGCATGGCCTGACATGGGTGGCCGGGGATGTTACAATATGGTATTAGAGCTTCAGTTTTAAACACTGATCCTGGATGGGCCGAGAAATTTGATTTGAAGCAAAATTTCACAGAGGATTGATTTCAAAGTGGCCAATTTTCAAGTCACTAAGCATCCATGGTAAAATTTAGAAGAAACGATGTGGAAGTGGGCAAAATCCCCCAATTTATGTTGATTAAATTCATGGAAAAATTGAGAAATTCAGCTAAGTGGTGAGATATTATTGATTTAATATCTGTTCTAGGAAATTTAAACTCGGAATTGGTCAAATTTGAAGTTACAGTGAAGCCATGATAGTTGGAGTGAGATTAGTAATTAAAATTCTCAATTTGTGAATTGAGTTTGGGAGAAATTCATTCCAGAAATGTCAAACCACAACGATTTGTTGTTGCAGAGGTTGAACTGGTGTTATCAGGGTGAAATTGAACAAATTTCAAGTTGCAGAACGTCTATGGTAAGAATTGGGGAAAAAGTTAAGCAAAAGCCCCAATTTTTACAACGAAATTCACGAGGAATTGATGTGCATAAAAATGAGTGTGTGCAGGTGGGCGCACTAAAAATGCATGATGCGCAGTGAAAAGTTTGTGATATGTAAAAAAATATTGGTGTGATGGTACGTGCACTAAAAATTGGTTCCGCACGGAAAAATATTGGCATGTGGGTGCACGCACTAAATTTTGGTGCCACGCAGAAAAATGTTGGTGTTCGGGTGCGCACACTAAATTTTGGCGCCGCGTGGAAAAATGTTGGTGTGTGGGTAAGCGCATTAAATTTAGCATTGCATGGTGTGGATTGAGTGACGCATTAGTAATATTGGCACGTGGTGTGAACACGCATAATAAGGTGCACGCGGTGTGTACACACATAATAATGGCATGCGTGGTGTGCGCAGTGTTGGCAGAGCGTAGAGGAATTTTGTTGGTTCACGTGCAATGTGGGTTTATGCTGTCGCACACAGTTTAGTTAATGGTGCACGCATAGTATTGGTGCGAGTGGGAACGTACTAAATTTTGGCATGGTGCAATGCATAGAGTAAAATGCATGTGGAATATCAAGGCGTGATACAAAATTTGCGCACAACAGGTATTAGTGCAAGAACCAAAAATATTTTGCGGTGTATATTGGCGCACAACATAAAAGTAGTGCTCGCTAGTTATTGGCGCGATGGGGAAGTGATGCACAATGGTTATAGGTGAACAAAGCACGATTTACCTTGTGGTGTTGTTACACATGCTAAATATGGGTGCACAGGTTGAAAATTATGCGTGTAAAGTCGTTTGGAGGGTGAACAACAGTGGAAAACCAACAAATTTCTGTGACATTTTATATTGTTTGAACGTCATCTTTTTGCAGCGTGTTTTTGAGGCCCTTAACAACGTTTTTATCTACTCAAAAACCACGAGAATAGAGTATACCAAGGTACACTCTGTCTCTATAGCTCAAATAAAAGAGCTCGGAGAGAGATTTCTAATGGTGTAAATCGTTCTTCAAATGGAGATTTTATGAGAAAGTTGCAACACAAACAATGCAAGGTAAATTTTAAGACCCAACTAACTCCAAAGAGCCATAACTATCTTCTTCGTAATTAGATTGAGGTGCATGAGTAGTCAATGGAAATATATTGAACCATAGAAGACATTCCTAGAGCTGAATTAAATTTCTGGGCATGTTAAAAATGTTTAATAGGGAAAAGAAGGTACCTGTAGCATTCTAGACCAAAAACATGAATTGACCTAGAACTTTAGTAGGCTGTAACTAGCATCCCAGAACCTAGAAAAAGGTGAAACTTGGATAGAGTTTCCAGAATATGTATGTGAAGAAATCCAATTGATATCCTAAGAAAAATCCAATGGAGTAGGTGCAAAAATACATAATTACAGCACAGAGTTGCGCCTAGTTCAAGTGTGAACAAAAAACAATTAATGGACAATTTTCAAATAACCATAACTTTCTGCTCAAAAATCAGAATTGAGCATGGGAGTGGGTGTTGGAAAGGTATTGGAAAGTAGAATATAATTATCCACCCATAAAATTGATCTAGGAATTCAATGTTTTAGGAAATCAGAAGAAATAATTCTGATATATTATTGAACCAAAATGGTTCATATTTTTCATGAAATTATTGAGTCAGTTAACCAGACGAAGTTTTGTTGGTTGGACATTTTGCAGAGTCAACAACAACTAGATCAGATCAAGATCAACATAGATTCCAGAGTAATGGAAGATGCATAGGGGAATTACATCCAGGAAGATGAGATCAGAGGGATGGATGTCTATTTGGGCATTGAAGGAACAAACTCCAATGGACATGGAGAAGGAAGGGATGAAAACATGAATATGGTAGAGACCATTAGAAATTTACAGAAGGATGTACACAGCCATAAATATGATAGTGAAATACTTATGAGAGACAAGGAGCAGCAAGAGGACTTCAAAATGAAGTTAATGCAGATCTTGAATATAATAGAAGATAAATTGGATAAGGAGAGTGGTTGAAGAAAATCAGGAAGTCACAGGTCTCCTAATGAGAAAAGAAGAACAAGAAGTGTTAGTTGACATCACCATCAGTCCCTGAGGCATTCCAATAAGAGGGCACACAACAAATCAAGTCCATCCCCTGTTAGGAAGCATAAGAGGTCTGAGGTGGATGAGCTACGAGGAAAAATGAAAAAAATCAAACCTCCTAGATTTGATGGTGAGCAAAAGAAGGATGAAGATGAAGAGACATGGTTATTGGGCATGATAAAGTATTTTCAATTGCATAATTATTCATCTCATGCAAAAGGAATAATTTCCATATATCAACTCAAGGGAAAGGCATCCATGTGGTGCGGTCATCTTGTGCAGGTGTAGCACATTAAAGAGAAAAGTGTTACTTGGAGGGAATTCAAGAAGTATTTTGAAAATAAATACTTGACTAAGAGATACTATGACAAGAAAATGAAAGAGTTCTTTGAAATCAAGCTTGGGAGTATGACCATAGATGAATATGAGAGAAGGTTTTTAGAATTGCTGAGGTATGTTTCTTTGATCAAGGATGAAACAATTAAGATTCAGAGGTATTTAAGTGGATTGCCATCATTCATCAATGAAAAAATATAGTATGATGATCCCAAAACATTGGAGGAAACCATAAAGCGAGCTAAATTCCTATATGATCGGAAAAAATCAAGGCCAACTTTACAAAAAGCTCGGGAAGAAAAAAATAAATTCAAGATGGATCAGGGGAAGAAGGGAACTAAGCCACCATTCTTCATAAATAATCCTCAGGGACAACCAACTTATAGAGAACACAAAACGATTGAGATAGGGGGTCAAAGGCCAAGGAAACCACCTATTCAATGTTGGGGTTGTAAAGGAGATCATCTGTTCAGAAATTTTCCTCACAGAGGTGAAAAAGTGAGGATTGTTCACAATGTATAGCAATATGAAACAGTGGAGGACATGGGAAGAAATGTACCAAGGATCTATGTAGCCTTGGAAAACAAGAAAGTAGAGTATCAATCACATATGATTGAAGTGGAAGGTATGATCAACAACAAAATCATTGTTATTCTAATTGATTCAAGAGCCATTCATAGTTATATAGATCCTAATATGGTGAAAAGTTTGCATTTTCCAAGAAGCAAGAATGGAAAATCTTGGTGGGTGCAGCTTGCTACCGGAGAAAAAAGAAAAGTTAATGAGATGGTTAAGTCATGTTTTATGGACATGAATGGACTGAACACCAGGGAAGATTTGAACATCTTGCCTTTAGGTTCCTATGACTGTCTAATTGGGATGGAATGGTTGGAACAACATCATGCTATCCTATACTGTCATAACAAGGAATTTACTTGCTTGGATGAGGAAGGGAACCTAAGGAAAGCAGGGAATTCCTAGGGAAATAACCATCAGAGAAATTTCATCATTGCAGTTGAAGAAATGTTACAACAAAGTGTGTCAAATATTTGCAGCTCATATGGAAGAGACACCTAAGGATAAGGTGCCAAATTTGGAAGATCATGTAGTACTGGAAGATTTTGAAGATGTGTTCAAGGAGGTACTAGGACTACCCCCAAAGAGAGATATTGATTTGTTTATAAATTTAATTCCTGGAGAAGCTCCAGTATCCAAGACTCCATACAGGATGAGTACACCATAATTGAAGGAATTGCAAATGAAATTTTAAGAGCTTCTGAAGAAGGGGTATATATGCCTAAGTGTGTCACATTGGGGTGCCCCAGTCTTGTTCATGAAGAAGAAATATGGGACATTAAGATTGTGCATTTATGTCAGACAGTTGAATAAGGTGACTGTAAAGAACAACTATCTTCTACCAAAGATTGATGATCTCTTTGATCAATTGAAGGATGCAAAGATATTTTCAAAGATAGATCTCAGGTTAGGATACCATCAGGTAAGGATTAAAGAGGAATATATCATAAAGATTGCCTTTGGGACAAGGTATGGTCATTATGAGTTCATAGTGGTGCCATTTGGGTTTTCAAATGCACTAGTTGTTTTCATGTGCTTAATGAATGGTGTTTTCCAAGAATATTTAGAAAAGTTTGTCATTGTCTTTTTGGATGACATCCTTGTATATTCCAAGTCAGAAGAAGAGCATGAGAATAATTTGAGGATGGTGTTGCAAGTATTAAGGGAGCATCAGTTGTATGCCAAATTGAGCAAGTGCTCATTTTATCAGAAACAAATTCATTATTTGGGACATATCATTTCAAAGGATGGGATAGTAGTGGATCCTGAGAAGATAGAAACCACTAGAGAATGGCCAACACCAAAGAATGTGACAGAGGTCAAATATTTCATGGGCCTTGTGGGATACTATAGGAGATTTATTGAAGGATTCTCAAAAATCGCACACCCAATCACTTCCTTACAAAAGAAGGTTGTGAATTTTCAGTGGACATTGGATTGTGAAAAGAGTTTCCAACACTTGAAGAAATTATTAACAAGTGCTCCAATACTAAGGATTGCATACCCAAATGAAGACTTCAATGTATGCAAAGATGTATGTAAAGAAGGACTTGCTGGAGTCCTTGGTCAAAATGGGTTTTTTATATGTTATGAATCAAGGAATTTGAAGGAGCATGAAAGACACTATGCCACTCATGATTTGGAATTGGCAGCCATAGTGCATGCCTTGAGGAAATTGAGACACTACCTCAAGAGGAAAAGGTTTGAGCTAAGGATAGACAATAATGGTCTAAAATATTTATTTGATCAACCAACTCTAAATGCTAGGCAAAGAAGATGGTTAGAATTTATAAGTGAATATGACTTTGATATAAAGCATATCAAAGGGAAAGAGAAAAAAGTGATTGATGCACTCAATAGAAGAGTGCATGATTTGCATGCTACAACAATTATCATGTACCAATCATATTTGAAACATAGAATTTTAAAGGATGCAAAATTAGATTTGCAATGCAAGGAATTAGTGGAAAAATTACAGCAAGGTAATTTGCAGCAGAAAAATGAAGAATACAAGATAGATGATGATGAAATTCTCATGTGCAGGGGAAGAATTTATGTACCAAATTCCCATGAATTGAAAAATCTGATATTGAGATAAATGCATAATGTACCTTATGCTAGGCACCCAGGTTATTAGAAAACTATTGCAGCTATCAAGAGCCAATATTATTGGCCAAGCATGAAGAAAGAAGTTGATTTTATTGCCAAATGTTTTGATTGTCAAAAGGTAAAAGTTGAGCATAGACACCCAGCTAGTTTGCTACAACCATTACCCATTGTTGAGTGGAAATGGGAAGTTGTAACAACATATTTCTTCACCAAACTGTCTAGAACAAACAAGCAACATGATTTTGTCATGGTAGTGTTGGATAAGCTTACTAAAGATGCCCACTTTATTCCAGTAAAGCTCACTCACAAGGCAACCAAAATGTTTGATGCTTATATGACATAAATTGTTCGATTACATGGAATACTCAAGACAATTGTGTTTAACAGAGATCTAAAATTTACCTCAAATTTTTGGAAAGGATTATTTAATGGATTTGGAACAAATTTGAATTTTAGTACAGCTTACCATCCAGAATCATATGGACAAACAGAGAGGGTGAATCAAGTGATTGAGGATATGTTGAGAATGTATGTGATGGATAAACCATCAAAATGGGAATACTACCTACACTTAGTAGAGTTTGCTTATAACAATGGGTACTAAACATCTCTAAAGATGAGCCCATTTGAGGCACTTTATGGAAAAAAGTGCAACACACTGGTAAGCTGGGATAACCCAACAGATAGAGCAGTGGTTGGGCTAGATTTACTCAGGGAAATGGAGGAGAAAATATTAAAAATAAAACAAAATTTAAAGGATGCCCAAGAAAGGCAGAAAATCTATGCTGATAAGGGAAGAACTCATAGGAAATTTAAAGTGGGGGACCATGTCTTCTTGAAAGTGAAAGCCAATAGCAGTTCCCTGAAGTTGGGAAATTGTTCAAAGTTTGCAGCTCGCTATTGTGGGCCATTTAAAATCCTAGAGAGGATTGGTCTAATAGATTATATGATTGGATTGTCTGCATCTATGTCTGTTCATAATTTAATCCATGTATAATTTCTCAATAAATATATACCTGATGCTAATGATGTTATTGATTGGAATGTGATTCAGGTGGAGAAAGAAGGTGCTTTCCAAGTGCATCTGGTATGCATTCTGGACCGGAAAATCAAACATCTATGGAATCGATCCATAGGGATTGTAAAGGTGCAATGGACCTAGGACAATCCTGAGAATGCTACTTGGGAGCACGAGGATGCAATGCAGGAAAAATACTCACATCTTTTTGAGCATTTTTGAAATTTTGTTGTATATGTGTACATAATGCACTGAGGACAGTGCATAAATAAGGGGAGGGGATTGTAATATCCCTAGGCTGAACCCAATTGTAAATGTAAATATAAATGTATGTAAGCTAGTGATCTGTTTGATATCATTTTTGTATGCACCTTCCATGGTATAGTGCGTGCATGCATGACATAGTAAAATGAGGAAGTGTGCACATTCCAGGATACTGCACACAACAACTTAAGTGCACGAAATTTTGAGGTCAGGGAGCCTTTATCTATATGATGTGTTTTATAGGCTGGTGAGCCAATTTATTAGAAGCCAAAAGGCTTATGTGATGATTAGGCTGGAGAGCCTAGATTTTAAAGGCCAATGAGCCTATTTTTGTATGTGTCTCGTCATTAATATAAAATACATCGTTTCATGCTGACCGACCATGATAAAATATTATGGGGGAATAAACTCCACTAGTTAGGGAAAGGGTGGGGGGGGGGGATAAAATTTAAAAAAGAAGGGATAAGCTAGGGAATTTAAGCCAAAAAGAAATATTATATTAGTATTCCTTAAATCATAAATTATGGAAAATTATTTTATCCTAAGTTCTAAGGATGGGGACAAGTGGGACAAAGTAGCTCACAACATGACAAGTGTCAAGTTGGGAACATGAATACATATAGTTTGGACTTATTTTATTTTCCCATTCATGCCAGCATTCAGTCATGCATTCAATCATTCCATCATCATTCACTCACTGATTCAGTTTTCCTCTGTACCTTCATGTCACTATATCTGAACCTGTATCCATAACCATACCTATTTGTGTACCTGGTTAGCTTGTGATCTGGACTGAAGAAGCGGGTTGTCAGGCCCGTGGGATATTCAAGAGGTGAGTTGTCAGGCCCGTGAGAAATCTCTCTAGGTGAGAAAATTGCTAGGAATTTATTTTCTAAGGTGCTAAACTGCAACTATAGGGCTATGAGACTTCCTGTTCGGCCTGTTGTTGAATCCCAGAAAGGAAGTGGGGTAGATGAAGGGATGTTGAGTAGAGAAGGGGCACACTTTCTGGGGTGGGACATGCATGTGTGGAATGAGGGAATTTAGGTTGTCAGTTTGAGTTGGCACCTGTGACAGAGTCTTTCCTTTTGTCTGAGATAGTCAGCCTGGTTAGGAATCCCTTTACCCAGGTGGTGACCCATTGCTGAGAGTGATGAGAAATGTGGTATAAGGCTGGGAAGTTTGTGGAAGGTCTGCACGCATTTGGTGATATTCCTACGAAGATAAGTGTCAATTGTGTGATAAATTTACATGATGCATTATTGTTTACATGTTTATTTTTATGGGTTTATCCTATGTGTGGTTATAATTGTATTTACAATTATGGGTATTGAATGTATATGCTGCATGTATATGTTTACTGTTATTTTAGGATGAATCTGTGCATTTATAGACTGCAGTTTTCTTTTTACGTTTTATATATAAAGTTTCACAAGATTTATGTGTGTATATGTTTTAATTGCATGCAGTTCGAAAAATTTATGTGGCATAGCTCAGTTGGATGTTGGGTATGTTACAGTATGTTGAGCAGAGAATAAAAGCATTTCTAGAGTAGTATGGCCTGACATGGTTGATCAGGGATGTTACAAAATCAACCAGAGAGATATGGAACATCTCTCCAGTATGGTCACCAAATAAATGTTGAAGAAGAGGTATGAGGAACCTTACTCAAGCATTTTCAGATCTTGTTGGGCTAAGTAAATATAGTTGGGAATATTACCTGGGGTTTATATCCTTAGAATAAAAGAAACAACCACTTAATCCATGGGTATTAATTATAAGTGACCAAGGCCGTTTTTTAAAATATTATCTGTAAATGTGCAAAGAAATAAACTAAACATAAATTATATGAGTATGTACATGGAGATAAAAGAGAAATATGAACCAAATCATCAAAAATACATATGTGAGGTGGAAATCATAAGTTTGATTTTTATATTGATTTCATTCTGAGATTCAAAGCTGAATTGTCTTTACAAACCCCTATGAGGGTAGGGACCAAAGTCTGATTTAGAAGCCTTTGATGGGAACCATAAAAAAAGACTCCGACAACAAAATAAAATTGAAGCTTAAGATCTGGATCAACTTGCCACAAAATGATGTCACTTGACTCTACAAATTATTCTTTATCAATCATAAAATTGAATTTATAAACAAACAAGAACACAAACTGCCAAAGACAAATCATACACCTTTAAAAAAAGATTTTGAAATATATGATTCAGTTTTGAATCATGTTGCCTTCAATAAGATCATGTTGCCATCAAGATGATTAAGCCTTATAGTAAACTTAGAATGAATGGAAAATGAAAAGCCTTATGGCTGAAGTTATCCCTCTATTATCTCTGTCTTTCTTGTCTCTTTATTTGATTGAGATTTTATTCCTTCTCAATAAGTTATGGTAGTTCAACTACCTTTCTTTAGTTAAGATTAATTATCTTAACTAATTAGTTGAGAGAAATAAATAATAATATATATAAATAAGGGTGTAATTAAATAATAACTAAATAAGTGGGACCCCTTATGACTCTCGTTCAATTTTTTTTAATAGTCATCAAAAAGTGAAGTATAAAACCCCAAACATTTGAGTCAAACATCCTCCTTGTAACTCCCATTCTCATATTCATGATCAAATATTTTAATATCAACAAGATATAACATGACTATATGCAAAAAAAATATAATTATATCCATGATGTCCAAAACACTATCTAAACATGTATTTGTTGTCCAAAACAATGTCAAAAAAAAATTGTGCTCAATAGAAAATAATATTAATCATCATTAAAACCCATATTTACTATGAGAGGCATTTGGCCTCTTTTCACTGCTTCCCTCTTTCGATCTTTCTGTCACAACCTTAGATTGTTTGTAACTTTGAGGATGGATCTCACTGATGACATGGGAACAATTTTCTTTGAGACGAAGACGAGAGGACACATATTCAGAGTAATCTTTGGATGAATTGGAGGGAGTGGCCACTCCTTTTCCTTTATCTAGCTTTATCTTGGGAACATCGGTTTTAATCCTTTTGCTTGCATGATAATACTACACAGGTGAGACAACATGATCAACTTGAGAATTTGGATTTTTTGGTGGTGTAGGAGTGGGTAATGTAAAACATGTAATAGCCCAACCATGGTGATGAGAAGTATGTTGATGGAGAATATCTTTCCAACCATCATTGGTAGGCGGTTCTGGATGCATAGACACATGAGGGGGAACATAGATACTAGAAAAATTTTGATGTGGCTGGAAGGGAGGCCTCTTAGGTATGGGATGGAGAATCCCATGGCCAACTAGGTTGAATAACCCAACTTGAAAGAGATTATCTAATTCCCATGGATCAACATCAAAATGTATTGAAAATTGTGGCCTTTTATGGCCCCTCTGCCAATTCCCTCTTCCTCTATTAACACCTCTTCCATTTTTTCCCCTGCTGCCACTGCTAAAAAAGCTCATCCTAAAGCAATATTCCAAAATATCATGAAAACATCTTAACAATCCATGCATCAATACTTTACCTAAATAAAATCAAAGGGTTGGCTCTATCATTCACCACAGAAGCACATGCAATCCATCCATAAATATCTTAACACTCAACAATCAATTTTCAATTTGAAAAGGGAGTGGTAGGGATATTAGGAAGATGAGGGGTTTATAATGAGCAAAAAGGGTCTAGAATGTATGGGAAGTGACCAACAAATACTGTTCAAGAAAATTCATAAGTAACAAAAAATGTATTCATATCCTAACTTCCAACACCAGTCATCAGCTAGTCTTTTCTTTTTTTAATAATCCTTTCTTTTTTCAAAAATGAAATTCATAATAATAGAATAGGGAATGTTTAAAATGTATTTTGGAAGGTGAGGGGAATATAATGAGAGAAAAGTGGGATAATGAAAGGGGAAAAAATTGATTATTGTTCTATTATATGCATTAGTATATATTGAAAAATTGACATCGACATCATTTTCCAAAACCATTCTCTGTTCAATAACTCAAATCCAACACATAATTGTTTTCATATTATCCAATATAAAACCCCAGGAAATTTCTAGGACTGTCAAACTATACAACTTTAATTTCCCATTCCTTTTCTTTTTATCAATAGATTTTTTATAAAATATTGTTATCATATTCATTCCAACAATTAAAACCAGACTACATCAAGTGTGCATGGGAGGATAAGAACACCTCATAAATCCATCATCACAACTTTAATACTTGTTGTATAAACAAATTGGGTTTTGAAACCCCATCTGATACTGGTGCTCATCATTTATTTTAACATCATACAGCTTCAAAATCAACAAAACGCCCATGGATAAATAACAAATGAGCCAAAACTTAACGCAAATAACTAATCTTCCCATTGTGGGGTTAATCACTTATAACACACATCAAGACCATAGTTTGAATCTATTAATTTCCATACACCAGATAAAAGAACTGAGGTCTGGGCACACAAAGGGGTGAGACATATATCAGGGATTTGCAAAAAAAACATTTAACCATATCTTATCACAACAAACTTTCCACAGACCTCTCATGGTGGCCACAAGGAAAATACACCTATATATTCACAAATAATTGAAAGATAATTTGAAGGAGATACAATTCTTCCAAAGAGTGGGTAATGGCATTAAGAAAAACAATTGTCCTTTTGTTTCACAGAGAAAAAGAAACCCTTGAATTTTAATCACCAGAGATGAGTGAAACACAAAAAAACTTTCCATAATTATTTTCCAACAAACATAACAAAAAAGACACATTCATTATGGGCACAACACAATCACATAACCCAACATAAAGGATTTTTAACCATTATCTCAACTTGAAACATTTAAATGCCAAGATGGAAGAATATCCAGTTAAATGCAATTTCCACGGTCGTGATACCCACATACATTCATCTAAGATTCGGAAAGCAAACACAGTCTGTAAGGAAATATAAGAGCCAACAACATGATTTTATTCAAAGTGGAGCTACAGTTCATGAATGCAAAGGTAAGAGCCAACATACCTATATGGAGAATGCCAGAAAACCAACAAGCACCACTATTCTTTCCAAGGCCGAGAAAAATGAAGGCAACACCAGCCAAAAAAAACAAGACAAATGTGATCCAAGCGAGGGTGGTGACCTCGATGTAGGGTTAGAGAGACATGCAGTAAATGCTCACCATTTCTCACATTAATTTCCATTAAATAGAGCCAAGCACGAGCACACCCAATACCTCTAGCGCATAGTCATTAAGCTCATACAAAAATCAAATTTGCCTATTTTCATTAAGCTCATAAGTTTTATACGTGTACTCAACACTTAGCACCAAATACATCTTATGTCCCACATTCTTTGCTAGAGAAGGATTGTAACCTTATAAAACTTAACCATTATCCATGATAATAACAAGAATATCATAAGATAAATATTCCATAACTATATATGGCCCATGCTTGGTGTTTGAATCAACAAGTCAAAATATATGTGCAACAAGAATACCCCAAGATGCTCATTAAAACAACATTTTTCCCCTTTCCCTTTTAAATTAAATTTTCAATAAACCCCATCATTCATTCAGAAATAAATTTAATTTCAAACTATAGAGTCATCTTTGCAGGGTATTCATGATCACAATTAAATAAAAGTTCATTTCATTATTATTCACGCCAAGGGATCCCACCTATTTAGTATATTATTACATATATATAAGTAGTAAGGAATTGCATCCCATTGGCAGGTAGGGATTTCATGTTGCACTTTTGGGCATCAACAAGTAGTTGTAGAGAGAATGGAGGACATACTCTCAAGCAAAGAGCTAGATAGTGCTTTGCAATAAGCACCTTGAGCCAGCTCGTGATTGGGAAGATTGAGTTGCAACATAGTAGGTGTACCAGTGTGGTACAGTTGGATATGTCTCACGATATGAAGGGAGGCTGCAAAGATATACAATTATGATGAGGAAGAAAGTGTAGTTGACAAAAAGGGTACAAAAAGGTGTTTCTTTAGCTCGAAACTAGTAAGGATTCGTGGAAGCAGACCTCTACATCACTTAGTACTTCAAAAGAAGAGTATGTCACAACTAGTGATGTGAGTCACGGAAGCAATGAGGCTTCAGAAGTTTCTCGCAGGACTTCATCCAAGACATGGTGCAGATGAAGAATCCATGATTAAACACATAGATTAGCAGATTGCTGACATTCGGGACATATGACAGATCTTTACCATCATCCAGCTGGCTAGTTGGTGAACCACTATGTTGATGTGAATGTCTTCCCTCGTTAAGAGGGAATGATGATATGATTACATCATGAGAAATTCTCCCAAGAGGGTCCTATGTGGACTAGTAGGGGGGTATGTAGACTTCATCATGACGTGCCTCATATGGTCAGATGAGGGAACCAAGACATTGGTTTCATAAGAAAACCTTGATCTTTCTTTTGAGACATTGGTTCCATGAGGGAACCTTGATATGTCTTATGAGACATTGGATTCATGAGGGAACCTCAATATGTCTTAGACATTGGTTTCATGAGGGAAAATCTATATTTGAAGTATGGTCTAAGATGACTTCATGATCATCCCCAAGGGACTGGCCACCCCTTGTAGGATGATCTAGATCAAGTCTTTTGTATATCAACTACATCTGTGATATGGTGCAGAGGTAAGGAATATTAGGTGTAGTACCTTCCTATATATGAACAGGTTGTTGATGTTCTTACCAAACCCCTTACCACAACAAAGTTCATGTAATTTTGTGATAGAATTGGCATGGCAAAGAATGCCTCCCTCACTGCGAGGGAGTGTTAATGTTTTCTGCTTCTTGAGACATTCTCGAGATCATACTCCTTTGTGACTGAATTGAGTTGATCTGTGAGGACACTTATCCTAGAGGGATAAGTGGGTTTGGGATTATATTGCAACGTCCCTTGTGGAGAGCACATGAGGACACGTCAAGGGAGTTAACCTTGACATCACACACTATTGGGAGTTGACCCTAGTGTTTCTAGAGGGAGTAGCATCTAGAATTTCACATGGGAGTGTCATGTGTGACATAACTTTTTCTACTATGGTGGTTTTTCACCACTGGAGGAGACTGTGTGTCTCTGGATAGTAGTTGTGTACTACTACAATGGTTTTGTATCACTGGCAGTGACTGTGTGTCATTGGAAATTAGTTGTGTGCTACTATGGATCAGCACGATCGTGTTCTATTGGATGGCATTGTAGTATTTGTATGCTACTAGTTGATTGTCATGGAGAATACCGAATCACTTGGAGCAGTTTTGTGCTTCTTGATAATAGAGACTGTGATGAATTATTCGAGCTACTGATGACATGGTAGTATATGTGTGCTACTAGTTTATTATAGAGTAGTTAGTGTACTACTATATGAAGACATCATGGAAACAACATATTGGTCATCATGATTTGACCAGTGGTGAATGACCTAAATAATAGTCTTCAAAGAACATAAGACTCGATGTGCTAGTGTTCCTCTAGTTTGTGGAAACATCAGGTAGACTTTCACCCATAGGGGTGTACTTGTAGTGAATGTCCAAAGTAAGCATTGGGAGGACCTTATTCTAGATTGGGCTTCATACCAAGGGAGATATAATATATTTATCACAAAGGTGTACTTGTGGTAAATGGGCCCAGGTGTAGTGACCCTTACTTGATCATGACAAGGAATAATATGGAATCAAGGTGCTCAAGGTACTTTCCACGTGTCAGTTAGCATCAATTTGACATTTCACTCATAGGGTTGTACTTTTGGTGAATGACCATGATGTGGTATTTTTCCTATTCATGGTGATTTGACAAGGAATGATAAAGACTTAAGATGCTAGATGCTATCACATGTGGACCTAGAGTGAGCCTAATCTCATAGATAGTCAATTGGCTCAGAGGGAGATTCATAGGAGGAGTTTCCCCTCAGTTTAGGTGGGAGAGAGACATCTCCCAAGACTGACAGACAAATTTCATTAGTCTAGGGTGAAGTTTGTATACTTAAGAGACAAGATTTGGCATGATGAAGAATGTCTCCCTCGTTGAGAGGGAGTGTTGATGTTTGGAAAACATTGGGAATAAATTATTCCAAATATATATATATGTGTGTGTGTGTGTGTGTGTGTGTGTATACAGATATATATATATATATATATATATATATATATATATGTATCTACACACACACAGACACACACACACACACACACACACACACACACACACACACACATATAATGTTTTCCAAACATCAACAACAAATTATTTTGATAGAGTAAATCATTCCTTTCTTTTCTCCATTCTTTAGAAATTTGGGTTCTCAAAGGATTTTCTTGAATCGATACATCCTTGCATCATCTCCCCATGGATCACCCCAATGATAAAAGGTAGGCCAACTCATTTATTTCAATACAGTAAGGGATTAAAATAGGGAAACCCTCTCTCCCCTTCTATTTTTATTTTAATGGTTGAATTTCTTAATAGAAAATTGTAAGTCAAATGTTGAATGGGTCATCTCCCTTGTTTGAATATGGCTTGTGGAGTAAAGGAAATCAATCATTCTCAATTCATTGATAAAACCCTTCTCCTTGGGGATGCTTCAATCATAATTTCCAAAATATTTAAGAGAGTACTTGATCTTTTTCTCTTAGCCTCTAGTGGAAAGATAAATAAAAACAAGAGCCAAATTTATGGTTGGAATATGTCAAGGGATATCCAACTGGTTATCTCAAGGGTTCCTATCTTCTCCACGACAGGGAATTGGACTTCATTCAAATATTTGGGCATGTTGATCTCTCTGAAGTCCCCTACCTCCTAGGCTTGGCATGAAATTCTCATAAAAATGAAAAATTGTATTAAGAACTAGGGAGCACGATGGGTCAACCCTATAGGTAAACTTTTCCTTATAAAGTTTGTCCTCTCTTCATTAACCATTTTTTAATGTGTATCTCTACTAGTGCATAAATGAGTGTTTGAGAAAATATCCAAAAATATTATAATATTTCTCTAGGAAGGGGGAGAAACAAAATCAAAACGTTTCATCTTTCCAACTGGAAAACAACTTGTCAACCAATATACAAAGTTGTCTTAGCTATTAGAGATCCTTCTCTCATGAATGTCACACTAGGTGAAAAAATTTCTTGGAGACTCATCTCTCGAGCCTCAGAATGGTGGAAAATAGTCCTTATCTCTAGATATTTCAATGCTCCCAAAATTAGGTGCCTCGAGACTCCTATATGAAATATAAAAGGATCTCCTCTATGGAAACTGCTCCAAGTCACAACATCTCTTATTCAAGATAAAGTCTCTTGGTCCCTAGGGAATTGATCTTCAATCAATCTATGGACCGATAAAATCACAGGTAAGGTCCCATTGGGAGAAATCAAGGAACTGCATCCTCTCATGGAATGGAGCATACAACAAGGATTAATGTGTTGATGTTTGGACAACATTGAGAAGACATTTTCCTATATTAATAATTAATATTATAATTATTGATTATTAAACAATATAATAAGTAATAATAATAAAAAAATAGTTATTGATTATCCAATGGATGCATCCTTTCATGGATGGTCACCATATGTTCTCTATATATGGAACACTCGTCATTGTAATAATATATTGATCATATCTCATCCCTTACAACAGGGTATCAGAGCAGGACTGGGATTGATTCCCTCACGGGAGAACCCAAGAAAATGAGAGAGATAACTTGTGTTTTGTGGGAGATTATTTCAACCAAGTTCTGGTTTCTATTTTTGCAATGCTATATTATTTAATTACTAGTTTTTTTAGCCTTCAGTTAGTCAATTAAGTCAAGATCGAGCTATGCATAATTGTGTATCTAGATAGTTGCATGTTGTAAGGGATTTGGGGCTCAATCTATTGTGGATCAAGATCTCCACCACCACCTTGATGGCCATGTAGGCGTTTAACCCCGATCTCACTAGTCCAAAAATGGAGCTTCCTCTGTTAATTATGCGACTCCCACCCTTGAGGACGAACCTCTTTGGAAATTCTCTACTCCACGAAAACTCCTCATTACAGTTGACATTGAATAATCGGTCCCAAAATTCATCAAAGGTTTGTGTAAGGGTTAGATACTTAGGATCCACCACTCCTTCATTTTTTACCATAATGTGGAGTGGCCTAAGCATCTACTCGACTATGTCGAATAGCTGGGCAACCTGTGAGGGCTCGACGACATTGAATTTTCTAGAAATATCCCTCACACCATCACCCGAAGAATTAGACTTGGATGTGACTTCCTCTGTGCAGTGTTGATTGTAGGATTAATTGATGACCACATTGGCTCCCTTCTCTTCCAAGTGGAGCGAGACCTCCCTATCGATCCCCCCTGGACTCACCTATAAAAATGGCTTCCCTGCCTCCCAAATAAATTTGTTCCAAGCATGAAACAATATGAGGCTATTCAACATTGCAATTTTTAACATTCTTGGGTGTGTAAAGAGACCTTTACCTAGAACCCAAATACTACCAAACTCTGGAAAGGATTTATCGATGTGTACAAAGATGATTTAATATATTAGATAGTGCTTTGGTAAATAAGAGATGTTAGCCATCTACACATACGAAACAATGTTCTGTCTACAAATTAATTTGGTACCACAACAATAAATACCATATTTGTTGGAAATGCTCATGCCTTGTCAAATGATGTATTCGTGTTTAAAGGAAAGATAGTTTTTGGTTCCAAATGACCAACACCCAATCTAATAAAGAAGTGACTAGTGCATAAATAAATATGTTCTTCTAGAAGTTGGAATGAAAGGCCTAGTGTATTGGTCTCCATGTAATGGAAAACTCCTCATTTTGCTATGTCAAATGAATAGAAATGTTCCATCCTCATAAAAAATTGATAAGAATGACCATGAGCAGCAATGTGGTACAACAATGTAATACTTTAAGCAATAAAGACTTGAAGATGACAACAATGACTGTAGTAGGCATTGCGAAACAAGACAACTGGCAACAAGGGTCATTATCCTTAATATAAGAACCCTTATTTATTTGAAGGACCATTTTCCCTGGTACAAGAGCCCGAAAGATGTATTATTGTATTTGAGCCATTTTCTTTGGTACGATAGCCAAAAATATGTCTTATCGTATTTAAGCCACTTTCCTAGTACGAGTGCTCAATAATGTTATGCATGTCATAAATATTTCCAGTGTCAAATTAATGAAAGAGAAAAGGATATCAATCACATTGATCTTATCTCTTTCTAATGCAGTCTCCAGAAGGGGGACTTGGTTAGTGGACAATGAGACCACATACTAGACTAGAGTCAAGAGTATTGTGTAAACAACAAGAGGGAGCCTGTTGGATCACGAAAAGAAGCATACATGGAGGGAAATACCTTCCAACATGATGTCAATGAGATACATTTCCATACATGATGCATAGAGACAAGAAGTCTCTAGGAGAATTATACTTCCAGGATCAGATCATAACAGATAGCAGAGACAATTCCAGTGTATGTAGAGGAAATCATAGAGAGGGCGGTGGTACCATATCCAGAGGTTGAAGATATTGAGTTACCTCCAGAGAAGGAGGAAGAGATACCTTCAATGTCATAGGGAGTAGAGAAATAGGATGAATAACCTCCATCTCCATAGGGAGAATTTTTTGAGCCACTCTCAGTTCCAAATAGATAAATTGCAGAGGAAGAAATTGAAAAGAGAAGGTGGAAGAGTGAGTTCCATAGAGAGCATCCCCAGAGGAGAGAAGTTGCTGACAGAGTAGAGAAGTTACTCTCAGTCTCATTGTTTATAAATTACAGAGTCCCAGAAAAAAATTATGTAGTGACTTCCAAGTGGATCTATAAGATCAAACACATAGCCGACGGGAACATTGAGAAGCATAAAGAGATATTTGTTGCTAGAGGATTCTCTTAGGTGGAGGGAATATATTATGAGGAGACATTATGAGGATGTTTATTTCTCTTGCAACATCCATGGGTTGGAGACTAAATTAGATGGATGTGAGGACAACCTTTCTCAATGGAGAGATTGAGGAAGTATACATTGAGAATCCAGATGGTTTAATGATACATGAGAAGGAGTTTCATGTGTGCAGGTTGAAGAAGGACATGTACGGATTGAAGAAATCACCTTGAGCTTGGAATTGGAGGATTTATGGACACCTGATGAGTTTGCAATTCAGAAAAGTGTTGTTGATCCCAACCTATAATACAAGACTTTTAATGGTGAGTCCCTAATTTTGGTCCTCTACATTGATGATTTATTCCTCACCAGTATAGAGAGTCTTATTTTTTAATGCAAGTAGGTGTTGGCCTATGAGTTTGAGATGAAGGACCTCGATATGATGCACTGCTTCTTGGGACTAGAGGCATGTCAGAGAATTGATGAGATCTTCCTAAGTCATGGGAAGTACATAGTTGAGATATTGAAGAGTTTGGGATGTTGAACCGTAATCCCATGGCTAAACCAATGGTGATGAATTTGAAGAAAATAAGTGTGTCTTCTTTAGATTCCGACGAGATTGATCCAAACCTATACAGACAGATGATTGGATAATTGATGTATCTAGTAAACATAAGACCATATATTTCTTATGAAATGAGTGCACTTAGCCAGTTTATGAGTCAGTCGAAACAAACACACTGGATTGTTGCGAAACATGTGTTGAGATACCTGCGAGGAATAGTTGGAAATGGTATAAGATATAATTCTAGTATTGACATAATATTGTAGGGATATACTAACTCTGATTGGGCAAGGAGCATAGTGGATAAGAAGAGCACCTATGGGTGTTGCTTTACTTTGGGATCTTCCATGGTTTCCTAGTGTAGCAGGAAACATAATTTTGTGTCTTTGAGCACCGCATAAGTAAAGTAAATTGCATTGAGTGTGGATTTGAAAGTTGCTTATAGATTTATTTGGATGTGTTCTAGATTTCACTATTATTCATTGTGATAACTGGAGCTATGTGAAGATCTCATAGAATCTAGTGTTTCAAGAAAAATTGAAACACATTGAGATCAAGTACCATTACATCTGAGACATGGTGTAGAGGAAGGAAGTACTGGTGTAGTACCTTCCTACATATGAGCAGGTTGTTGATATTCTTTCCAAACTCCTTACGAGGACAAAGTTCAAGTAGTTATGTGACAGAACTAGCATGGAAAAGAATGCCTCCCTCGCTAAGAGGGAGTGTTGTTGTTGTTACGAGGAAAATATCTCTATGGCTAGGGGTAAACCACAACAAACGAGAATGACTACAGAAATCAACTCTATTCTCAAGTATTCTATATAAACGAATATGCTAGCAAGATAAGATAAAAGGCCTACCTCATCTAGACGTTCGATGAAGTCCATTGTTGAGCACTTGACCCAAAGAAATATGCCTGCAACTAGTCCTCAACAACCAAGAAAATCAAGCATATGGTAATAATATATGATATTAGCACATTCAATATCATAATCCATCAATAAACATGAAAAATATACCCATGGAATAATAATTAAAATATTTTCAAGATATCAATTGGATCGGAAAATAGTATTTATATTAATATATGATCAACATAAGTGAAAATGTTAGAGACTTCCATGTCAACACAGTTTAGAACCGAGAAACTAATTTCCTTCCATCTAGGACTCCACCACTTCATTCCTCCACCAAAGGAAAGCTCATAGAAGAGAGACAATGAAGTTCTCAATCAAATAAGGGAAGAGCTTGGGGGTTGAACAATGTGTTTAGACTTAAAGAACAAAGGGATGCAGACTCAATATGAAGTAAATAATTTCTCTAGTGTAAATTTTCTCTCAAAGTTGAATTCTTTCTCTTCTTTTCCATAGCTCAGAATTGGCCCATTTATATCCTTCAAGTGGAACTTAAGGGGCGAGTCAGAACATTTCCAGTATATGGAAGGCCAAGGATCATAGATCTCATGTCGTGACATGGAAACCCGACACCATTTTTCATTTTTGGGAACAAATCTTGATGTACGCGGGTTGTAGTGGTGTAAATTGGGTATACACATGTTGTATAGTAGGAAAGGTGCATACATGTGAAAAAAATATATTTTTTAGCTTTGGGATTTGCAAAAAGGGATGAAAAGTCTGTATAGGGAAATGGAAAAAGGCCCTATGTGAAATATTGCATAGGGTGAGGAAAATATTGCTATAACATATGCCCCCTAATGTGTGAGGTCAGAGGAGTATCTGTGATGGCTGAAATACATTATGAAAACCCAGGAGTGGAGTGATGGGGAACTAGCTGGAAGGACTAGTTGCTCATTACATTCTAGACTAACTTTTCATAAATGGTTGCCAATAGAATTACATTGCATATCCATGTGAAGATATACCAAACAACTGTCTGTGGTCATGAATAGGCAAATACAAATGTGGTGACATGCCAAAGTTTGTCATAATCATGAACAAGGCCTGGTAGAACCAGTCTCAAAATCAATCTGAAGATATCTGTATACAATGCAGTACAATATGATCTCCCATGATCATTGAAGTCATATAGGTACTAGTCCAATGAAAAGGAAGCAACAACTAAAGAAATATGTGGCCACATACTGATGTCTTCAAGTCTTCTACATAATCCGCCAAAGGTGAAAGTCTATATCATGTGATGAAAGGAGTTAAGGTTGAACATGCTGAGACATCGTTGGATTACCGATCATTGAGGTATACCATTAACAAACATGAGACAACCTACCGATAATGAAAATAGGTATCAAGGCACTGAGTACATTCTTACAAGTGTGAATAAAGGAGTTGGGGTCAAAAACTCTAAGAATCCATCGATCAGGACACATTGATGTATTCCCAACTGTCGATAGTGAGAGAACTTGCCACTAACGAATGCAAGCCTGAAGGTACTAATAAGACTCTAGGTCCCATTTCTAGAATAGATTAGATGAATTTGATGGAAGGATACCCACTGAAAGGAGAGCATCAAGGCATCTCTCATCATTCAACACGAGGTACAAAGAAGGATATTCATGATTTTGGAGGAAATCGGACGAAGAACATGTTCACGAACAAACGACCCTATGCATCTTTCGTGTGTGCCAAGTGAAAGAGGTACATGGAAAAGACCCTCTGAATAACAACTAATGAGGAAAATTGCTGACAAGAAACCACCAATAAGTCTAATGGAATCTAAGACACTACATGAATCCCAATGTGTGAATAGATGTCTTGTTGTCAATGACCAATGATGAAATGTCGACTGTTGGGTTCATGGTTACCTACCAATGATAAAAGTAGGGCCAGGGTGTGTGGTAGGACTACAATGTCATCTGACTCTGAGACAAACTGAGGGTATGGCTGACATGAAAAGTCAAGAGTTCTGAGAAATGGCTGACACAGGTTGATAGACTTCCTTTGAACAAGAGCATGAGACATATGGAAGACTCCGACAACATAGACTTAATGATGAAACCGTGAGATGCAAGAGGCATCAATGAAATTCTCCATAGGGACTGGAAGAGTAACCAGTCAGTAGAGAAGAATCTATAATGAGGTCAACTTCCTAAGTCCATGCTAAACCCAAAATTATGATGACAAATGGACTCAATAACTTTGTGGTCTATTCAAAGGAGACACAACTGCTGCCAATATAAGATAATACTCCCTTACTTCCCATCTTTTTTTGTTTTTTCATAGACATATGAATGTTATGATACAGAGGAGGAAACGAGTGTCGCAAGTAAGAAAAACTAGTTCTAGCAATGGAACATACCTATTCTCAATGTAAGGAGATGCATGTAGGAGATGGACACTTAGGGGAATGTTCCCTCCTAGGTATAGGGTGTCAAATTGAAAAGGATATAAATGAGTCTCTTCTTTGTTGAGGATGCAAAACTACCGAGGCAAATGGTTTATAATGCAAAGCGAGAACCGACTATAGGCTCAATACTTGAAGCAAGGGAATGTGATGAAATCACAACTTAACGCCAAAAAATGTCATTTTTCATGACATTTAGTCTACTTGGTGTGAAAAGGGGATAAACTTGTGCCAAATAGATGTCCTTTCAAATCCAATTTACGAGTGTGAAAGAGACAAGTTCACTCGACAAGTTCACTAGAAAAGATCTTAAATTAAACTCGGTTGGGAGTCTTCTAGGCATAAGGCAACATGTTTATGAGTGAGAAATGAGGTTCAACATAAATTCATGTATTAACTATAAGGGACTCCTGATCCTATGGAAAAAATATCTGCATGGGCACCAAATGAAGAAGAGGATCTAACTAGGGCACCCATGTTTGGTAAGTCTCTACCATTTGACGATGAAACGTCTTATAGCAGATGGAGGGTTCTATGTCGCAACAAATGGGTTCGTACCTAAGGCATAAAATTGACAGTTATAGGACAATGCAAATAATGCATGATAGAATGGATACCTATCCTATATGTTGGGTAGTGAAAATACCTGCCCATGGTTATGAATGATGAACATAATGTTGAAATCCGCAAGAATCCATGGTGAAAACTACAAAAACCAACTCAATCCATTGTTGTATTAGTCCATTAGGCTAAAACATGACTCAAAACTATAGAAAGTGGGTCAAAACTGCTATAAATAGTAACAAAACCAAAAATTACTATGTCATTTTGACTTTTTACCCAAATAGTGAAAATTGGACCAAATTGCCTCCGATCTTCAACTGGTGATTACGGGAGCGTCAGGCGATGAAATCAAAAACTGTTTGGACTAGGTAATTCCTCTCCTCCTCCTCTTCCTTTCTAGTGGATTAAATTTTTAAATTAGGTTTCAAATTTTAAGTAAATTAGGGCGCAAATTGTGTTAAGGTCCTAACCCGAACATAGGTAGATCAATGTATTCGGATGTAATAAAGGTCAATATTAATAAGACCTTTCAATAAAATAGAATAAGGCAGATGTAAGAAGACCTAATAGAAGCTTCCGCTTCTAGAAGGATCTTCCTCTAGATGATTCTCTTAATAGACATATTAGTATAAATAAGAGTCGAGGGTATGAAAACCCTAGCTGGGATATTATTGTAACAGAGCGTTGCTCGACTGGAGGTTGCCCCCTCGAAGAGGCCCGTGAACATTGCTATCTAATTCAAAGTGCTATTTCTGTTTCTATTTCGTATATCATTTCTGTGTATTGTGAAGTTTATGCTGGATATTTTACTGTTATTCTGTCATTTCTAGCATTTCATTTCTGTTCTACATATTTTATATATCTGGTATCTTGCAAGTGGTATCAGAGCACTTTCCTTGGCAGAAATTGTGGGTATTTTTTTTCAGGGTAGAGAC